>JAODAL010008771.1:0-115331 GCA_025379985.1 Phyllomedusa bahiana | reverse complement strand
AAAATCTATTTTTTCGTTTTGGCCCTTTTTTACCAGTTTGATGCCGAAAAGATATGCTTATAAAAATTCCTGATTAAGCTTTGACCCATATATAGGTGTGATGTAAGTATTTGTAATCCATATTATGCGTGCTTTTATATATAATCACTAAATTCTTCATATAATAAATAAAGCATTTGATGTTGCCTTCTTTAAAGCCGTATCTGACCCCGACAAATAGTTGGCAAAACATACAGATGTGAACTAAGCTTTACCAGGTAATATTTTATAAAGTCATAAAGGGCTTGATAGAAGCAACCACTGAGTTTTCCAACTTTATATTACTACTGCTAAATATTTATACAAAAGGCCCACTATAAAGATGTAGAATAGTTTTTTCATTTTCTTATCATCATATTTCAAGAGCCATAACTTTATGCTTCAGTTGACATGGCTGTATAATTTTTTTGACACCTATAGTGTTTATTAATGTTTGTGAGACAAGTGAAAAAACCCAGAAATAAACACAATTCTACTACTTTTGCATAAACGTAGAAACTGATTGAAATATAAGGAAGTCATGGGTTCCACATTCAGAGAGCCGTAATGATGCAGCTTCTTGAGGGATTGATTTTTTTGTAGAGCAAGTTATATTTTTCAGTGGTACCATTTCTGAGTGCACAAACGTCATTTGGTAACTTGAATTAATTTTATTTTTCAGGGTTGCAATAAACAAAACAAAAAATTTATGCCATTGAACATGCAATGTAAATAAGATTTTAACCTTATTAAATGAATTGTTACAAATACAACAATACCAATGTGTTTTTTTTTAAAAACGTATTTATTAATGGGGAAAATGGATTTATATATTTACATATTTTTGTACATTCAACTTTTTTCTTTTTTCATTTAACTTTTATTATTTTTTGTTCCTTTATAAGATTGTGGGTTAAGGCTATGTTCACACGGTGTAATTGCGGCACGTACAGTACGGCCAGAATTACGCCGGGTGATTTGGGAGTCGCGCTGATTACTCCCGTGGAGTGGGGGGGGCAGCAGCTCGTCGGCCCCAATAACAAGCATTACTCGCGCCGTGTATTCGCCGCAAGTAATTGACATATCACTTATCTTCCCGCGCGTACAATACAATCTTATTATACGCCCGGGTAGAGGAGGCGTAATCCATAGTTCTCTATGAGAACTATGGATTGCCGTAATTTCGCCGCGCATCTCGCTCGTATTAACCCCGTATTAACGCCGCGAAATACGCGCCAAAATTAGCCCGTGTGAACATACCCTAACTGTGTGTTCTTCTGATAACAGTACTCCTGTATGACAGTATATTATTGCCTGTCAGTGTAAACTGATAACAACTCAATAGGCACTTCATTATGCACAGCCAAGTAGGGAAAAATAAATGGGAGACAAAATAATGTCCCAAAGTCTACTGTATGCTGATCTTTTGGCAACCCACGACCATGTTATGCACGATCTCCCTTACTTTGATAAACTCATTAGATTGAATTATTTAAGGGCCAATGAGCTGCTGCTCCACTGATTTCATGACTTTTTTTTTTTTGTTCTGTTTATTAGCGATTAGTCTTGTTACTTTTGGTACCAATATGCTAATCATCTCCTACATGGTCAAGTGATCATCTCAATTTATCAATAAAGTACAGAAAGCCTCTGCATTATTACTTTTCACTGTCAATTTGGTTGAGATGACTGCCTTCCTGTTTAGAACTAGCGTGGAACCCCCAACTTGACATTTTTCCAAAAAAGGTTGTTCCAACCACAACATTAAAAGGTTTTATCGATGGGATATGCCAAAAAGTTGATAATCGGGTCCCCACTCGGAAGGGGCTCCCAAAAGTACACCAGAAAAACCCTTGTGCTTTTTCATGCTCTCCGTTCCAAATACAGTGAACAGCATTATGTTTTTATTGGGCGCCCCCCCATAAACAAAGGCAACATTGAAGGGAAAACCACTTCCATTCTGACCCAAAAACTTTTGTGGGCCTCTTCTGAAGAATTTTTGGGTCATAGGGGTGGGCCCTCACCTACAACTTTGATGGATAGCCTGTTAAACCATCAAATACATGGTGGAAACACCCTTTTAACTTATTATGGGAAACATAGGGCGCACTGAAAATGAAGATATAAATTGAAGAAAAGAATTACTGAGAACAGAGGCAGTAGATGCAAACCAGGGTTGAAGGACCTCACAATCCCTTTTTAAAGAACAAAAAAAATTTTTTGTTCTTATTGTAAAACTTTGTAAGTACAAACTTCAAGAACAAAATAAGCAATGTTTGTTTAGAAAATTTCTTATAGGGGAACAGGGAATTTTTTCACTATCATAGGCTATGAAAAAAAGCTTTTCTGCCTAAAAACTTTTAGTGAATTTTTAAATGGAATTTGAAACGTTTTTTAAGGGGCAGGGGCCAAAATTTTTACTGACTTTTGACCCAAGTACTAAGCCAAAAACTCATTTGTTCTTTTGCAGCCAAGCAAAAGACACACCCTGAATGAAAATCTCATTTTTTTCCCCAAAAAAGAAAATTTGCAATGTCGATGTATTATACCCTTTGTTTAAAACCTTATTTTTCTAAAACCCTCTGTAAACTTTTTTTTAAAGAAAATGGGACACCTTGCATGGGGGGGGTACGGAAAACTAAAAACGAATTGTGAGCAAAAAAACATTAAAAATTTCTTTACACCCCCCAACTAATGAGTAACACAAAAAAAAAGGATGGATAGTGCAACAATGAATTTACAGTGTTGTAAGGGTTGGGGAATTTTTGGTCAGAGCGACTTTTCCCAAAGTTCAGTTACCCCACCACCATAACAAAATTTTGGGTTGCTCTACATTTTCTTTTACCCTTTTGGGAGAAACAGACTGTTTTTAAAAAGAAACCACACTTTTATTAAAGCTTTCTTAGTCGCCATATTTCAAATTGGTTAAAATAACATGGGATTATTGAATTTTATGTAGTGTTTTAAAAACTTTTGGGGTTTTTTACTTTTAATTTTTTACTCTCACTTATAAGTTTCTTGATCTACTGCTCCATTTCTATCTTCTTTACTCGACCTTCCACACAGTTGTCCTTCAGAATCTCACTCTTGCAAAAATTTGTTATATTATACACAATCATGAGAAAAATATATTTGCAGACTTCCAATAACAGAGTTTCTTCCAAAATACCATAAAAATACAATTAAGAGATATAAAGAAATACAAAAGGGGATTGCCACCAGAACAAGACTGCCTCCGTTCAGTAGAAGCAAGATGTAAACAATCCCCTTTGATTCCAAACGAAAGGGGAAAGGGAGAGGGAGGGGGGGAGGAACCAAAGGGAGCTCTTAAAACTTAAGTGAACTAAAAACTACAACATGGACAATACAGCAAGACACGAGCCTCAACCACTTCAGGGGGAAAAACCCTTTCTGCTAAGCGCAAAAGAAGAAACAAAAACACGCAACAAGACGCCACAACCACACAGCCAAGCACAGACCTCATAACGGTCCCGTGACATGTTTACTCAAAAAATCAAACATAACTTTGAATTCCGTATCAAAAGAAACACCTATTCTAAACCAATTTAAAGCTTCTTCACAAAAACAGGGGTCAAAAACACTACACAGTTATTCTGTATACAAAAGAAAAACATATTTCTACCCCTGCCTTTAAAAAACCATTCATTTTGCCTGCATCAATAAAAAGTATTCCGAAGCGTGCCTTTCAGCTCCTGGGCGTGCAGGGGAAGCTTTGTGGGGAAACCAAGGGGGGGTTTAGAAAACTGACTCTCAATTTTCCCTTTTTTTAATCACTAATTTAGAAAAGGATTAAAACCCATTTTGGAGGGCCCCTCAACATTAATGGGGAAAACCCCTTTAAAAAGGGTTTTTGGGACGAAGTAAAATTGATGCGGGGAAAATTTCAAAAAAAACATTTTCACCATTAAATAATAAACATTTCACCATTCCATTATTAAAAAATTTGTTACCATTTTGTTTTTTAGCCTCCTTATGATCCTTGTTTCACTTGTCTCCAGGGGATAAACCAGGGGCAGAGCTCCACAGAACGGCAACATGCCAACATCACTTCTCTCGCAGCATTTTGTGTTCAAAAACTCAGGACGCATTTTACTCCGCCTCTGTACTCCTTTGTAATTAGTCAGTGCAAATAAAAAAAAAAGAAACCTCAACCAGGTTTGTGCATTGATAGAAGAAAAAAACCACAGGGGGTTTTTTCCGGATTGAACCTAGGGCCGTGCTGGGGGCAAAAAACTTTAAAACCCCTGAGCTACAATGTAGCTACTCACAGCTTTTTAAAAAAACAACCTTTTTTTGATTAAGAGAGGAAAGGGATGGGGATGTCATCCTGCGGGGCCGAAATGCAGTTAAACAAATCACACACGCCCCCTTTTGAGACCAGGTTGAGAGTGGGTGCAGGAGTAAAAATGAGATTGTGGGAAATACCCCTTTAAAGGATGCATACATTCTTAAAGGGGTTTAAGGTGTTTAAATCCCTAAAAAGTCACTTAAAAGGTTTTGATTTCAAGATGACACTTTAAAAATTGGGTGCCGAGGCCCCTGGGATCGCTAATCTTACTGACTTGCAAAAATTTAATCCTTTTACAACTTTACATAACACAATGTAGTTTTTCGTGCAGGTGATTTTTTTATTCCGGAAATAACCCAATGCCAACATGAAATCAATACACTCAGCACAGCAGGGGTCTTTAAAATAAAATAGTTTTTTTAGAACTGAAAAGTCCCCTAAAATACAAATGGGGGGTTTTTTGATCTTAAATTAATTAATGGGTTTTTGGTGCCATCCCCTTTGGGAAACTGTTTGAGTTGGTTTTAGCATTTTTTTTAAAGTTCAAAGCAAAATTGTCTTCATGACACTGCAATGCTTTTTTTCAAAACACAAAAAAAAGCACAAAATTTTGAATTTTTGTAAGCAAAATGAATCAGCCATCATATGAGCCTGATTGTTCATAGAGTTTAAAAAAAATTTACCATTCCAATCATTAGGGTTTTATGGGCTTTTTTGTTCAATAACTTTTTTTCTAAGCTGCACTGAAAAAACTAGGGGATACCAAATTTTTTAATTTTACTTTTGCAGTAGCCCTTTTTTTGCCCTAAAAGAAAATGTTTTCCAAACCCCCAAAAATGGAGAAAAAAACAAAAAAAATTTTTGTAACACAGCTGTTGAAAATTTCATTTGTGCCCTTTGCCAGGCCCGCCCTTTTAGGGCAAACCGGGCTTTTTCCCGGGGCCGGGCCGCGGGGCCCGGGGCCGCAGGCCGCTCTAAATCGCCCCCAGGGCCCAGTGTTTCCCCCAGGCGGGGCCCTGAGTCCCCAGGGGGGGCCGGGGTTTTCTGTGGCGCGCTAAAAGGGGCCACAATGGACGCATCAGGGGGGGGGACAAGCCCCCTTGGGGGGGACCGGGGCCGGCCCCCTTTTGCCACACGGCGAAAGGGCCGGGTAAAAAGACCAACCATGCACCAAACAGGGCCCCGCCGCGGGCACCGCAAATTTGCCAGCAGCGGGGGGGCCACCTGAACACCGGGTTTTGTTCTGAACCTGTCGGGTTAAACCCCCGGGGGCCCGGGGGGGCCCCGGGGCTTTTTATACTGCCCCTGCCTGCCTCTAATGCCCCTGCCTGGCTATATACTGCCCTGACTACCTCTAAGTGCCCCTCCCCGGGCTATATACTGGTCCTAACTACCCTAAGTCCCCCCTGCCTACCTATAAAGGGGGGGGCCCCGGGCCTACCTCTAAGTGCCCCTGCCGGGCTAAATCTCCCCCTTCCCCCGGGCTTTTAACTGCCCCTGCCTCCCTCAAAATTTCCCCCTCCGCATATACTCCCCTCCCTTTCCCTAATGCCCATCCCTGGTTTAAAGGGGGGGAACCCCCGCCCTAATTTTCCCCCTGCCGGGCTATAAACTCCCCCTTTCCTATTTTAAAAATACTGCCCCTGCCGGGCTATATACTGCCTTTGCCCCCTCAAAGGGTTGGCCCTGCCGGGCAAAACCCCCCTTTCCTACCTAATAAAAGGGGCCCCTGCCGGCCTCAAAGGTGGGCCCTGCCGGCTATATACTTGCCCTTGCCGGCCTCTAAAAGGGCCCCTCCCCGGGGGCTTTTATACTGCCCCTCCGGGCTAAAATTAACTGCCCCTGCCAACCCCAAGTGCCCCTCCCTTTGGCTATAATACCCCCCTAGCGCCTCTAAGGGCCCCTGCAGGGGCTAAAACTCCCCCTTTGCCTACCTCAAAGGGTGCCCCTGCCTGGCTATATCCCGCCCCGGGCCGGGCCCCAAAGTCCCCCCTTGCCCGGCTTATCCCGCCCCTGCCACCTCTAAGTCCCCCTGCCGGCTATTACTGCCCCGCCTACCTAAAAATACTCCCCCCTCCTACCTCTAATGCCCCTCCCCGGGCTATAATTTCCCCTCCGCCTCAATGCCCCTGCCTGGTAATAAAAGCCCCGGCCCTGCCTCTAAGTGGCCCGGGGGCCTAGCTATATACGGCCCCGCCTACCTAAAGGGGGGCCCTCCCCCGGCTAAAAATACTCCCCCTTTCCTACCCTGTAAACTGCCCCGCCAAATTTCTAAGGCCCCTGCCGGGCTTTTCACTGCCCCTGCCTGCCTTTTAAGTGGCCCGCCTAGCTATAAATCCCCCTTTCCAACCTAAAATGGCCCCTCCCTGGCATTATAGGGGGCCCTTTTTCCTACCTAAAAGGGCCCTCCCTGGCAATATATTTGGCCCCCCCCTACCTATAAAAATCCCCCTCCTACCTTAAAAGGGCCCCTCCTACCTATAAACCACCCCCGCCAAACCTTTTATACTGCCCCTGCCTGCCTAAAAACTGCCCGCCTCCCTATATACTGCCCCGCCTACCATAAAGTGGCCCTGCCTGGCTATAAACTGCCCCTTTTTCTACCTAAAAGGGGGCCCCTTTCCCTTTGGCTATAAAATTTCCCCCTTTCTCCTATAAGTACCCTGCCGGCTATAAACACCCCTTTGCCTACCTAAAAGGGGCCCCCTGCCGGGGCTATATACGAATCTGCCTACCTATAATTTTGGCCCTGTTTGGGCTATAAAAACGCCCCTGCCTACCTATAAGGGTGGCCCTGCAAGGGGCAAAACCCCCAACCCCCCCCCCCTGGTTTATAAAACCTCCCCCTGCCTGGCTATATATTTCCCCCGGGCCAAAATAAAATAATGCCCCGCCTCCCTAAAAAGGGCCGCTCCCAACCTAAATATTGCCCCTCCCCTACCTAATGACCCCCTCACCCCCCGGCCTGCCTATAAAAATTTGCCCCCCCTGGGTTTATATACTGCCCCGGGCCCTATCCTAAATTAACCCGCCTGGCAAATATACGGCCCCTGCCTCCCTATAAATGGCCCTGCCTGGCTTATACCAAACCCCTTTGTTTACCATAAGGGGGCCCTGATGTTTAATTTCCCCCTGGCCCTACCTGGCAAATTTTAACGGGCCCTAAAAAGGGGTCAAAATTACTGGCCCAACCGGGGCAAAATGACTGGGGGCGGGCCCCAGCAAACCCGGGCAAAAAAATGGGGGAAACCCCAGCTACCGGGGCAAAGTTACTGGGGAAGCCCCAGCTACCGGGCTATTTTAAACCTGGGGGAAGCCCCACTACCGGGCTAGGGGCCCTTGGGGGACGCCTTGAAACCGGCATTTACGGGGGTAGGCCCTGTCTACCTTACCAAAAAAGGAGGAATTCCTGTTTACCTAAAAAAGGGGTCTCCCTATTTACATGCCTTTTACCTGACATTTTTTAATTTCTAATTTTTGGGGCCTAACAAGGGAAAAAAAGGGGAATTGATGGGAAAATTTGCGGAAAAAGAGATAAAGCCTAAAACGTATTTTAGGACAAGTATTGCCCCCGGGAGAATTGTGTACAGGGCCCTATAAACCGGGAAAGAAAAAATTGCATGCTTTTAACCCGGAAAGAGAAAAAAAAGGGGGGAAGGGAAAAATTTTTATCAGGGAAACATAAAGGGGATTTTTGGGGGCATATAGGGGGAAAAAAAGGAGAAAGAACAACCCCCAAACAGAGATGACGCCCTCTTGTGATTCCCTGCTGTCGGGGTTTTCCTTTATTTCTGTGTTAATCGGCTTTTTGAGGGTGACCTAAACTACTGAATGTGTTTGGGTGGGGTTTTATTTTATTTTGGGGTGCTTATTATGTCAGGGGGGCATGCCGGATTTAAAAGCAAGGTGCACACCTAAACCCTTTTTGATTGGGGGTTTTCCCCTGCACCACGGTTTCTTTTCTTGCTTGTTTTTTAGGGGGCTCTCACACGAGGGGTTTTTTTGGTATTTTTTTTATGCTTTTTTTTGGGGGCAGAAATGAACAGCATAACTGTCTGCCTTTTCTGCACAAAACGAAACCAAAAAAAACACAAAAAAAACATCAAAAACGCTCTTTTGTGAAACAGCCTTTATGTTTAGTTTTTTTTTAAAGAAAGTGGCAAGGTGCGAGAACAAGGGGGAAATTTTTTTTAATTGGATTTTGTATTTGGCGGTTTGGGGGGCTTTGTCCCAAAGGGCTGTTTTTATTCCCAGCCCCGGCCCGGGTTTTGGGCCATTTTAAGTATTTTTAAAAAAAAAAGGGGGGGCCTCCCTTCACTGTATTGGGGCCCCTACAATAATACCACATCAGGGGCTTAGAAATTTTTAATTATTTCCTTTTTTCCCCAACTTTTTTAAAAGAAAATTTGCAATATACATTTTTTTTAAAGGGCCCAATTCCAGTTCTGATGTGACTTTTAGGGGGGGCTATTTAGATACCCCCATAAATAACTTTCCCTCAAAGAAACTACACCCCTTTAGGTAATTTTAAAGCAGTGTTTAGGAAGTTTTTTTAAACCCCTTTAAAGGGTTTTTCCCCCCCAGAAATGAAAGCAAATTGGGTGTAAAATTTTTACTTTTTTTTTTTGGGATTTCAGTTTTTAAACCAATTTTTCACAAAAGGGAAAACAGTAATGTTTCCCAGGGGGAAAAGGAAAATTAGTATTGGATTCCCCCCAGAAAACCCCTGCTGTTTCAAAAAATAACCCCTATGGGGGGCCCTATTGGGGAAATATTTGGGGTCAAAACCACAAAAAAGTCTTTTAAAAATAAGGGGGGAGCACCTTCCGGGGCTTTGGTGTTTCATTTTTCAATAAAATTTATATTTAGACCCTATTTCAGGTTCCCCGGACACCCTAATTCTAAAAAATTTTAAAGAAGCCCCAAAATTGGAAAAAACACCCCTTAAAGAAAAACATCCCGGGTTTTTACTAATTTTTTTTTTTTAATTTGTTAGGATGTGAAAAAGAAAACCCTTTTTTTTTCCAACAATCTTTAAATTTTTGCTGAAAATGTTTAAAATTTTTTTAAGGAATGCTGGGAAAAAAAAACCCCCAAAAATTTTTTTTAAACAATTTTTTTTAAAGTTCTGAAATTAAACCCTAAATTTGGGGTAAACTGCAGTTCCCCGGGGGCCCTGCAGGGGGTACGGGGGGGGAGCAAATAAATTTTGGGGTTTTTTAAAAGCAAATTTTGGTGGATTTAAAAGTCGCATTTGCAAAAGCCCCCAAACCCATCAGAACTAAGAAATCTTCCAGAAAAATTTTTCTTATTTTTTGGGTTTAACACCACCCCAAGGATCTCCCTCTAGGGGTGGGATTGGTTTCATTTTGGGCACCCCAGGGTTCCATATTTTTTTTTAGGGAAAATGATGAGGAAAAAAAAAGCATTCCCCGCCATTGTTTTTTTGGGGTTCCCAAATTTTACAGTGTTTACCATGGGGGAGTAAAACTTTACCATTGGGGCCGTAAAAATTACAATTTTAAAAACAAATTTTTACATAGTTTTTTATGTTTTATTACTTTTACACAATGGAAATGAGTTTACAAAAAATAGCGTTTTTATGTCATCATAGTCTGACAGCCAAAACTTTTAAATTTTTCTGTATACAGAGCTTATGGGTTTTTTTGTGGTATGAACTGACATTTTAATTGATACCACTTTGGCATTTATATTATTTTTTGATCAATTTTTTTTCCATTTTATGTGCTGCGGAATGAACAAAAATCGGAATTCTTTGATTTTTTTTTTTTTTTACCATGCGGGTTAATGTACATGACAGATTTATAGGGTAGGTCGTTACGCAATATCTTTAAGAAATTCTCTGTACTGGTCTCTATGACAAATGTCAGTCACCATGCCCGGCAATGCCCATAATACATTGCGGGACATGGTGATGTCACAGACAGCCCGGATGCATTAATAAAACATCAGGGCTGTCGGGTGTGATCACAGCTGGCGCAGCTGCTCTACCAATTACAAACAGAAGCTCACTCTTTCTGTCTGTGCCTTAGCTATGGCAATCGTATTAGATCACGACAGCTAAGGGTTAATCATTCGCAACTGGAGCTCACTCTGGCTGCAGGTGATGTGGCATGAGGCCAGTGGTAATATACCGTTGGTCCCATGTCACTATAATGCGGGGCTCACATGGCCAGTATGTCCATTTGCGGAAACGCAGTTCCCGATAGGACGTACCAGTACGTCCTATGTCGGGAAGGGGTTAAAAATGTAAAAAGTTAAAGGGGTGTTCTCATCTCACACATTGATGGCATATTGTTAAAAGAACAATGGCCTTGAGCAGCAGTCTGTGTGAGGGGGAACATTAGCAGGATTTTGTGAGAGATTGGGGCCATGAGCAGCACTGTATATGGGAGAGGGGACATGAGCAGCAGTTTGTGAGGAAGGGGTCATGACCAGCAGGCTATGTGAGAGTTTCAGGCATAGGGTGCAGTCCATGTGAAAAGGGAGCATACAGAACAGTCTGTGAGAAATTGGGACATAAGAATCAGTCTGTTAGGGGGACATGGAGTGCATTTTGTAGAAAGGGGGCATTTGAAGCAGTCTGGGTAACATTAATTGTAACACTGTTACTGTGTGGTGCACTTTTCTAGGCTGGTGCATAATATGAAGTACCATCTATTTGGCACAGTGTGCTATAGTTGTTGGTTGCTACAGTTAAAGGGGTTTTCTCACCATACTGTTTTTAGAGAGCCACAGCCAGCTTCAGGCTCCCACTTTCTGGTTAGCATTCATTTGCATATCAGCTCTGCTATTCCTAACTATTCCTGTTACAGTGAGATGAGTGCTGGAAGTTTGTAACCTGTACTACACAGGGTTAAGAGAGCTTTATAGGGTTAAAGCTTGTCAGTAAATAATGTAAACAAGCTAGTATTTCAGGTTATATATTAAATTATGTCCATGGGGGAAGTCAGTTGCTGTTTTTGTTGTAAACTTTTTGACTGTATGTTCTGAATGTTCCACAGAGCTGGGTCATGTGTGCGCAGGATGAAGCTACAATATCAATGAGAGCACATAGCTGTTGAGTATCAGTATCATTAATTTACATGGAACAGGACGGAAGGAATTAGCAGTTAGTAGTTATTAGTAGTTTCTACCCAATGTATATATGTTCTGTGTAACTTCTCTTACTCCCTCGAAAATCCTCCAAACGTTTCTCTGAGGGTATGTTCACACACCATTTTTTATTGCTTTTTCGGTGGTGGATTCCGCATGTAATCCTCCCCAAAACCACGTAAAAAAGACTGTAAAAAGCCTTCCATTGACTTATGGAGAAAAAAAGTCCCATTGACTTTACTTGCTTATTTTCGCTGCTTATTGTAAGTGCCGACAATGAATTGACATGTCAATTATTTAATGTATTTTCCACGCAGCCCATTATAGGGAATGGTATGCAGAAAATTTGCCTCAGAAAATTGATGTCATCTCCTCGTCTCAATCCCGTGCTTACAACTGCGGAATCGCTGATGAGGAGGCAATACTGATTCGCTGAAAATGTCAGCGATGAATTCCATCGTGTGAACTTACCCTAAATCCTCCAAACTCACTCACAAATTTTTTCTATGAAAGTTATGGTTGCCTTTATGGTGACTGGAACATGAATTAAGCAGGTCCAAAGACTAAGGGGGGCATGTCTGAAAACTGTCTTGGTCTAAGACTTTTCTTGTTGCCCATAGTAACCAATCAGGGTTCACCTTTCATTTCTTCAGAGCACTATATGAAATGAAAGGCGAACACTGATTGGCTGCTATGGGCAACAAGAAAAGTCTTAGACTAAGACAGTTTTCAGACATATCCCCCTAAAACTTCCAATATAGGTGTTGGGGCTGCTGTGGTGAGTACAGTCACTAAAAGATATGTACATTAACATCGGTGTTGTACAAAGCCTAGTAACTGTAGATGTTAATTTACAGCGAAGTGATAAAAAATAAAATAGTAAAGCAAGAATACAATATGATATGGCACACTGAGACAGAAGTCATATGGAAAGTTTTCCACTATAAACCATGAAAAATAACTGGAGTAACAACATTTCATGTTCTCACTACTAAAGAGCTGTGATAACAAGAAGGACATTACTGACTGGTTTTCCCAGCCAAAAACATTTGTTGTAATAATTGAGTGAAATTCACTATGAGGTGCTCAAAGAATATAATAAAGGGAAAAACTAAATAACAGAGCTAAATGTATATTTCTGTATAACCTAGGTACAAATCTAATTTCACCTGTTAAATACATCATGAATTAGTTATTCAGTCTAAGTTTTCGATAGCATGCTGGACATGATGTACCACACAAATGATTCAACCAAGTTACCAGAACCAAGTAATATCATAAGCATTCATGCAGAACTTAATATATAAAAGCTTACGCTAACAAAAAGTAAAGCGTGAGAATAGCATAATAAAGGAACACAATATTACTCACTTTTACTTCATTGATCATGTATTCTCAAGCATCACTTGTAAGGTTAGGTTTAGAGTTAGATGAACAGTGTTTTATGCTTTGTAGACCTCATGAATGAATAAGACTCACATTATGAGGCAGTAACATTAGTTTTCAGTTGCAAATTTACAGATGTACCAAGTGTTGTAGGATGATATTATCAGAATTATATCAAGCAAAGAGTCAAAATCCAAAAAGTATCAAAATACAGTTCAAGGTTTCCACATTTGTAAATGATGTAATATATTTTACTTTGATCTCATTGATTTGAAGTTTCATAAGGAGAGCCCATTCACATTTATGCTTCCAGTAAAAAATTAGTTTGCATATTAAAGTATATAGTATGTTATCCTATAAACTGCATTCCTTTCATGAATGTGTCTTCAGTCTTAGTATACACGTAAGCTGCTAATACTTCAAGAAGCTGCATCAATGTCTGACGATAAGCACACTTCTTATATACATTTTGACTTGTCCATGAAAAGATTCCAGATGTTCTTGACAGTGATATAGACAATAAAGCATAAAAAAACAAAACAGAATATTGTAACTTCTTGGTATAGGTAAAAATGTTCTACATCAGTGAGGGATTCTGTAAGTTCTTGTTACAAACTGTAAGACAAGTTTGCAGGTAGTTATCAGCACAATGACAATTACAGTGACTAACACAATGGCTCTGACGAGAGCAAAATGTATCCTATCATCAGCAGGAACAGCAGCAGTAGTTCTACTCTCTGAAGAATTCTGCTTTAGAGTAGAAACAGGAGGCAAGTCATGCCTTGTTGTTGACTCTGGAACTAGAAAGTCAGATAAAAGCTCATTGATTTCATTTCTGAACACATCTTCGGCTTTGAGAGTAGCTGCTTGGAGAGAAGCTTTTAACACAGAGTCCAGTTTCCTTAGAAGGTCTTTGCAGTTACACTCTTCAGCTATCACATGGTCACCAGAATATTCAGCAACTGGTGCCATAATGTTGTATAGTTTAACAGGTCAGGCGTCTTTCAGAGTAATTAAGCAAGCTTTCAACGGACTGTATTCATAAAATGATGCATAAGCTAGTGCAACGATAAATTAGGACACTCACAGAGGTGTAGACATACCCCAGGAATAGCAGGAGAATAGAACTAGCATCTGGTCAGTAGGATATAGAGCAGAACACCCCCTTTTATGCCGAAACTAATATTGCAAGATGATCTCTTGAAGTTACAGATGCAGAACGCTCACTCATCGTTGAGGTTTGACCAAGACTTCGAAATCTGGAAACCATGCATTGCATTGACCACAGATCCATTTACTAATGAAAAGCAATGCAATTAAGGTCTCACGAAAGTACACCTAATCCTTTGGCTCTCTGTAATTAAAATTGAAATGGTTAAGTGGGAATAGAATTTCAATAAGATATATATTAACACTTTCCGTCTCTGATAAATGAAATAGGAAAATTGAGAATCCTGAATTCATTAATCATTTAAAGTAACTTTTTGTCTTGCATTGGATGATCAGATATAAAGGCAATTAATCTAGGATGGAAAGTAGCAGCATCTTCATTTAGGAGTAGTTTATTGTAGATCAGCCCTTGGTATCATGAGTCAGTTCTTGGAAATGTAACTTGTACCTGTCACCAGGAATTAACCTGATTTAATTTTCTTTAGATTGATTGTTTTTTTCCTCTTAAACATTTAGTCAATATTGAATGGCATTTTATCTTCAATATATAGAATGAATCTGCAGAAATTGTAGATTTGCTGATATATTGCACTATTTTTATTATAGCCCGTAAACTTTTAACTCTTAGTATTGCTTGCTGGCTGACGGTGTGCTCATAACAAGTCTAAAAGTCTAGGTTTACTCTTAGCATTTTGGTCAGGGTCTCTTTTTCATTTGGGCAGGGAGAAGGGGAGAAGGGATTTTGATATGAGTGAATGGGAAAATATTTTTTTCTTTTTTACAATATATTTGTATTTAACACATTTTTGTCCCAATTACATTTTGCTAAATTGTAGCCTGTTCTAGATAGGGCATGTTTTCCAGACATTTTGTTCCTCATTTTGAAAAATGTGCTCATTTTGCTTTGTATTTTTCGTGTGGTATTGTAGTATAATTTTTTTACAACAGTAAAGTTAAAAGAGTTAGTAGTTATAATACCATGGCATGGCTTGCCTATGGAGTGGTGAACAGCATGTTTACTAAGCTACAGCATCATCCAACTTCATTTTGTGCATTAAGCCTACTTACTTGAAAACTCTACTAAATGGTCAGGGGAGGTAAAAGGACAATTCTTTCTTGGCTGTTACAGAACAGTACTCTGGTTATATTCAGTGCTTCATCAGCTCAGGCAAGAGACTTGATGAGCGTATGGAGAAGAGCAAGGTCTCTTAGAAATTACCTATATTTTTGCATTCATTATTAATAAAATGTGGTCTGACTGTTTAAGTCACAATCAAAGATTAACACAATCTAACTAAAATAATAACACATAGATAACTATACTGTCATGCCTTTTATTGCACACCTACATCCAGAATTTGTATTTGCAAATATGTTTCAAATCAGTATTTCTGGGATGCTTTGTGTTCACAGCCCTCTTTAAGCCATTTAAGCATGTAAAGGTAAGTACGCCAGCATCAGATATAATATTACAATGTCCAAACTTTAATAAAGAATGATTGAAAACCAAGGGACACTATCACCATCAAGAACCGATATCCATTACTTCTGATCTCTGAGCTTGAGGGGCCAAGATCTTCACCAAGCTCGAGTTACAAGGGGACTACAATTTGATTCACATCCAAGAAGGAGACAAATAGAAGACTGCCTTAGCACCCGCGATGGGTACTTTGAGTACCTAGTGATGCCCTTTGGACTCTGCAATGCTCCAACAGTCTTTCAAGACTTTGTCAATGAGATCTTCCGGGACCTCCTATATGCTTGTTTCACGGTCTACTTCGACGATATCCTGATTTTCTCTCTAGATCTAAAGTCTCATCTTGGCCATGTGCGGTTGATTCTAATACGCCTGTCTTAAATCTGCTTTTGCCACAGCGCCTGTTCTGACTCGATTGGATCCTGAAGAACCTTTCTTCCTAGAAGTGGCTGCTTCATCTGTGGGAGCTGGAGCATTACTCATACAGAAGACCTTTTAAGGCAAAACCATCACCTGTGGTTTCTTCTCTAAAACCTTCTCCCTAGTGGAAAGGAACTATTACACTATTTAGGACCACGAGCTACTGACCATTAAATGGGCCTTAGAGGAATGGTGCCATCTGCTGGAAGGGGCTCGTCATCCTGTGAACATCTACACAGACCATAAAAATCTACTTTATCTTCAGACTGCACAGCGGTTGAATCCCGACAAGCCACATGGTCACTCTTATTCTCCTAATTTGACTTCCTGCTACACTTTAGGTCTGCAGAGAATAATGTGGAAGCAGATGCCCTCTCCTGTTCCTCAGATACTTCAGGACTCGACTCCATAATTTCCCTGGAACATTTCCGCAGGAAACTCTCCATTTTTCATTGTTTATGGGGAACATCCTCCTCTTCCATTGCCAACCGCCTCAGATGTTTCAGCTGTGGATTCTCAAGCTCAAGCAGATACCTCCTTCTGTGCTCCACCCAGGAGATAAGGTGTGGCTATCTGCCAAGTACATTTGGCTGAAGATCTCCAGTATCAAACTTGGTCCACACTTTTTAAGACCCTTGCTGGTCCTTTTGTATATTAATCCAGTCTGTTACAAGCTCGGTTTGCCTCCATCTATGCGGATACCAATTCCTTCCATGTCTCTCTCCTAAAGACTTTAGTCCCCAACCTCTTTTCTTAAGCGTTCTACATTGATTTTAACCTATATGGGAAGGAAAGGGTGCTTCCATTTTGGGTTTCTGTCCCCGCCCACTCTCACAGGCTGTCATAAGAAGGGCAGCTTGCAGGTTGGGTGTTTTTTTTATTTTTTCTCTTTGAATAATGGAGGTCGGTTGACCCAGCGAGAGGCCTGATTGGCTCGATGAGAGGTAAAGATAGTGTAGGACTGCCCGATTTTGAGATCACGTTGAAAGTCGTGGGCAGCTTAAACATCTTTTGATCAAAATATGTGAACCGAGAGTCTCAAAGTTTTTTCATGTATGATAGATAGCATAAATGCTTCTTTAGGGATTTCCACGTAGTGTATTGCCCTTTTTGCAGTAATGTGCCGCTGGCGGCGGTCTGTGTGTGTACATGTATAATTACATGTGTGCCGCAGCCCTGCCAGTGGCACCCAGGTTTGCATACGTTTTTTTCAGAAATGTTTTTGTGTGCAGAAACATACGTTATACTTGGTGTACATTGATTTTAACCTATATGGGAAGGAAGGGGTGCTTCCATTTTGGGTTTCTGTCCCCGACCACTCTCACAGGCTGTCATAAGAAGGGCAGCTTGCAGGTTGGGTGTTTTTTATTTTTTCTCTCTGAATAATGGAGGTCGGTTGACCCAGCGAGAGGCCTGATTGGCTCGATTGAGAGGTAAAGATAGGATAGGACTGCCCGATTTTGAGATCACGTTGAAAGTCGTGGGCAGCTTAAACATCTTTTGATCAAAATATGTGAACCGAGAGTCTCAAAGTTTTTTCATGTATGATAGATAGCATAAATGCTTCTTTAGGGATTTCCACGTAGTGTATTGCCCTTTTTGCAGTAATGTGCCGCTGGCGGCGGTCTGTGTGTGTACATGTATAATTACATGTGTGCCGCAGCCCTGCCAGTGGCACCCAGGTTTGCATACGTTTTTTTCAGAAATGTTTTTGTGTGCAGAAACATACATTATACTTGGTGTACATTGATTTTAACCTATATGGGAAGGAAGGGGTGCTTCCATTTTGGGTTTCTGTCCCCGCCCACTCTCACAGGCTGTCATAAGAAGGGCAGCTTGCAGGTTGGGTGTTTTTTATTTTTTCTCTCTGAAAAATGGAGGTCGGTTGACCCAGTGAGAGGCCTGATTGGCCTTTGGAGGTAAAGATAGGATGGACGCCCATTTTGAGATACGTTGAAAGTCGTGGGCGTTTAAAAAACAACTTTTGATCAAAATATTGAACCGGAGTCTCAAAGTTTTTTCATTGCGGAAGGGGCTCGTCACCCTGGTGAACACTACACAGACCTAAAAATTACTTTATCTTCAGACTGCACAGCGGTTGAATCCCGACAACCACAGGCCCTCTTTTTTCCCAAATTTGACTTCCTGTTTTCACTTTGGGTTTGCAGGAAAAAGGGAAGCAGATCCCCTCTCCTTTTCCCTCAAACTTCAACTGATCCAAAATTTTCCCTGGAACATTTCCGAAAGGAAACTCCCCTTTTTTTCATTGTTTATGGGGAACTCCTCCTCTTCCTTCCCAAACCCGCCTCAGATGTTTCAGCGTGGTTCTCAAGTCAAGCGTACCCCTTTCTGTGCCCCCCACCCAGGAATAAGGTGTGGCTATCTGCCAATCTTTTGGGCTGGATCTCCAGTTAAAATTTGGGTCCACACTTTTTAAGACCCTTGTGGCCCTTTTGTAATTAACCCCTCTGTTACAAGCTCGGTTTGCCCCCATCTATGCGGATACCAAAATTCCCTTCCAGTCCCTCCTAAAGACTTTGCCCCAACCTTTTTTTTAAAGCGTTTCTGGAGTGTTTTCTAGTGACATTAGAGGTCTAGGAAATTCTGGCTGAAAAACGTCTCAGGGGGAAAAAGATATATCTTGTGACGGGAAATTTATTTGGACCCAAGAAAGATCCGGGAAATCCGGGAAAAATTTAAAATGCCCAGACCTATCGGAGGTTTCATCTAGAGGTTTCTGCCGCCGTCCTGCCTGGCACTCACCTCTCCCCACTCCTGCTTCGCTCCCTGCTTCTGCTCATGGCCAGCGCGCACGTACTCCTTCCCTAGGGGGCACGTTCGCTGGCTCTTTTAAATTTAAGGGGCAGCAAGCTTCTGACGACTAATCGCTGGCATCTTGCACCTTTATTCGGTCACCTCCCCCTGCATTTCCTTCCAGATTACTGGCTTGGTTATTTTAATCTCTCACCGTGACCCAGCAGATCCACCACCTCTGCCAGTGACAGTTATACAAGTTATAAAATTCAAGAGTTCACTTAATTTTGCTTCCTGCACTGTGAATATGTACGCAGGATCGGATTAGCCAACTAGAGTCCCAGAGGATCCTCCTGTGGACCTAGGCTCTGACATAATAATGTTTTCCTAATACACAGTATTAGGGTTCCTAAGGTCTTGCAGAGAATGTCATTTGAAGCTGACTTTAGAACCAATCACCAAATTAGACCCTGCATGTGCAACGATTTACATTAATGTGGATGAGCACATGTTCTTTAAGCTGGGGTTTGGCCCCTTTGGGAAAGTTTCAAGGGTTAATTGCGGGGTTTTCGTATGCGGCTAACGCCGCCATGATTTGGGAGTCACAGACGCCTGCCGCCCCATAGCATTTATTTTTTGCGGCGCGTAATTGGCGCGAATAAAATTGACTCATCAACCCTCGCAGTACAACCGATGTTTGTATGGGGGGGACGAGGATAAACAAGTTCTCTATGAGAGGTATGGATTACCGTAATTGTGGGGCGCATTTCGCCATGTATTAAGCGCAACACGCGGCGAAATACGCATGCAATTGTGTGGCAAAATAAGCCGTGTGAACATACCCTTAGGATAATTTCCTTTAGTGGGCCCAAGGAACTTCAGTTCAACACTGAATGTGTGCAATAAAAGACATGACAGTACAGCTATTTATTGTATGTGTTATTGTTTTAGTACGATTATGTTAGTCTATAATTGTGACTTAGACAACAGTCTGACCACATTTTATTAATAATGAATGCAAAAATACAGGTAATTTCTAAGAGTTCACCTATTTGTCTTTGCAACTGTATATTATCAAGATTTTATGGGTAGGCCTGTTGGTACATAACAAGGTATAACTGATATTGTGCACCTGACTCATGATTCTGGGTTAGCCAAATTCATTAATGTTAATACTGATGTCTTATTTTTAAATTCCGCTTATTATTTTTTATACCCTGTATGTCGAATTTATCCCTTGGCTACAAAAAGGGAGCCCTTTCTTTTTTTATACCAAGAAAATGTTTATTCTTTTTTAAACACTTTATAAACAGAAAATAAAGCATTAATCAGTCGTGAATCAAGTTCAAAGGTCTAGAAGAGTCCAAAGTTTACATTTCTGATAATCATGACGACATCTTCATATGTCGCAATAGATGCATTAATCATAACATCATCTTAATCACATCTTAACAACAACTTAACCATCCCCAACTTGCCTTATATCCAAACCTCTTCGGGGGCCCCCTCGATCCCCTTAGTCGAAGCCTCCCTAAAGATCCTGCTAACTGGTGTTTTATGTACAATGTTGTCCCCGTGAAAGACTGCATAAAATTGCGGATATATATGTCTGTTAAAAAGCACTAATAAAACGTTGCCATGTTCTGAAAAATTTGTCTGTCTGCGCTTCTTTGTTATATATCATAGCTACTTTATCATGTGGTTTTTAACTGCTTGTATCACTGTTACCATTGAGGGAACCATTGGTTCTAACCACTTAGCAAGCAGGCATCATTTAGGCTACGCTCACAAGATATACAGTACGCGCCGCAGTACATCGTGTGTCTCGGGAGCTCGCGCTAATACGCGCGTACTCCCGCGGAGCGGAGGCGGCAGCCCGCCGGCCCCATAGACATGTCACTTATCTCCCAACGCATACAATATGATCATATTATATGAGCGGGGAGAGGAGGCATTATTTCAGCATGCATCTCACCCGTATTAGAGCGCAAATACGCGGCGAAAAGCATGCCGAAATTACCCCGTGTGAATATACCCTTAGCTGCCATCAAATAAATATGTATTAGTTTGTTACAGTGTTTTGTTTTGTTTATCTCTATCGAGCTCTTTCTTTTAAAGAGGATCATGGCTTGTCTTGTGCCATTTGTTTTTTTATGCCTTAGATAGTCTTTTTGTAGTGCAGCAATGCCTAAAAACAGGTCTTTTTATCCCACAACACTTTTCCAGCCTAAGTTGGTTACATCTTTATAGTCAACCACCCAGTGGCGTAGCTACAGGGGTCGCAGCGGTCGCAATTGTGACCGGGCCCCTGAGCTAGGGGGGCCCCTCAGGTCCCCCTCACCACACTGCTCTAACTGCTGTACCTGTACGTATCCCTAGGTCAGAAACCCATCAATACGTAACTTTTCTTCCTGACCGACCGGCATACACCTCACTTCTTCCTCTCCCTCACTGTCCCGGGAGTCGGGAGACAGTGAGGATAGGACCGCACAGGCTGACAGGCATGCCGAGCGTGTTAGTGAAGAGGGAAGGAGCAGGCAGGGCTTCAGCATGAGGTGGAAAACAAGCCCGTGCCTGCTCCTCCCCTCTCATGCATATGCAACAGCAGAGCCTGTAACTGGGTCTCTGTGACTAACAAACAAAAGAAGCCAAACGCAAATACATGCAACTGGACTTAAGGAGTTCCTATAGCGCTTCACAGGTTGCAAATAAACGAGGAGAAAACCAACTAATAATGTTAAGTTGGTTTATTTAAACAAAAAAATAGAGCCCGGAGCTTTATGACTGGGAGGACAGACTCTTTTCACACTGGGAAAAAGATTTCCCGGGAATGGAAATACCTCAAATTATTCTAGACGGGTGGAGAGGGATATGTAAAGCAGTGGTAAACGAAAGGTGGCGGGAAACACACTTCCGGCTTATTCACCGGGCAATATATGGATTTAATATCCCCCAAATAGGCGGGTACCGCATAGAAAATTATACTGCCCAAAGTGTAAGCAGTACAAAACAAATATGATTCATGGTATGTGGAGCTGTCATAAGTCTGTGAAGTTCTGGGAATCTCTGATCACGATCTGACGGCAGAAAAGGTTACTAGACCTACAACGTTCTGCGAAGATACTACTGTTTCATGATTTCTCTGCTATAACTAAATATAAAACATTGTTGCACATCATACTACTAGCAGCAAAAAGATGCTTGCTGAATAATTGGTTAGAGGAGGCAACTCCAAATATCCAAGATATATGGCATTTAGTAAAGTCATATCTTAATATGGATAGGATCGAAATAGAGTTCTCTAAATCCTCGCAGACTGAGAAGTTCTTCAATAAATGGGACCCCTTTACAGAAAGGTTCCTAACATATACGGAAGTTCAGACGCTGGTACGACCTTTCCAATACACCAGATGGTATTTGGAGAGAGAGTTGACTGGGACACTAGGAATTTATGCAGTCCATGTTACTAGGTGACTATCAAAACCACTTGAATTTAAAATTTGGAGAGCTAGAAGTCCAGATTTATATAAGAATTTCAGAAGATATGCTGAACGTAATAAAAACACCACAGCATACATCCCAGGATGATTAAGTAACCTCTATGGTGGTTTTAGATTCGTGTTAGAATCGTTTAAATTTGTTATGTTATTAGTTTTTGTCTTTGGACTTACAGTTTTTTTTTTACCGTTGGTTATATTACGTCATTTACAATTTATAAAAAACAAAAATGAGAAGTCTAGCAAAATCGTAGAAGTGTTATAATCATTTTTAAAGTCTCATTATGGTAATGGATAAGAAATGATGGGACAAATAAGACCACAAGAAAAGTTCTATATGTTGTAGATCTTTTACTATGTTCGTTTAAAAGCTTGAAACAAGAGCGCATGGTTTTATGACTTACTTCTATAGTGCACTTTTCTCTCAACTGTTATTCACAATTCTTTTTTGATTGTAAAAGTGAGATACTCTGTACTGTTGCGGGCTTCAATAAACACATATTTAAAAAAAAAAAAAAAGAAAAGGAAATTGCTACGCGTTTCACAGGAGCCCTATCCCGCTTCATCAGGCATACATAACATAGAACAAATCCAGTTTTTAAATGCTACATCAAATGAAAACGAGGCTCAATATTTAACTCTTAATTGGGTGGATAGCAATGAACAGCATGTGAATTCAATACATATACACATAGATTTAACAAGATTAATTTAAAACATAAATATTTAAATACTTTAAAATCATGTTAAAACACAATAAATATACATATCCATACTAGTACATGCACTATTTCAACAATAAAAACCGTATAAAAAATATATGAAACGTACATAAAAACAAATTGCATAACAGTCAGGGATTGAACCCCTGAACTGCTGACTGCAAGCTAACTTAGCTAACCTCTATTCTATACCTGCACAACTATTTTCAAGTGTCTTGTGCTTCATTTAGACCATAAAGTGAAATAGTATTGGTATGGGTATCTGACTCATACAGACTCCGTATTGTGGGCGGCACTGGGGGCGGAGCTTGAGCGGGAGGGGGGCTACAAAGCAGATGGGCAGCAAGGTTGGGTCTGCCTAAAGAACAAACTTGACAGCTTGCCCACTGCCCATCAGTACCTGCAGCAGGATGGGGGAGGGGAGTGGGACACAGGAGGATGAAGTGCTCATTGGAGCTGATCCTCCCCATCCTGCTGCACACATTTTGCCAGGTACTACATTTAGTAGTGTTAAAAATAAGACACCATGTGTAACTTGTCAGGTATGAGGCATTAGGTATTACCTAGTGCCTCATATCTGAGAAGTAACAGTGGGTTAAATAATCTCCCAAAAAATGGGAATCTCACAAGAGAACAGAGAGTGACTTTTGATCACTATATTTACTATTTTGCCATAGGCAAACTTAAACTCTATCAGTTCTCAATCTATAAAACACTAAAACTTAACTTTTATTATGTATAACACTTTACCTTTATACACACTATTTAAAAACCTGATTTCTAACCTCTCAATATATCCCTTTCTACTTCTGAAGGAATAACTCCTTTTCTATTATCAAGTCTGGTGGAGCACCACCTATTAACAGGAGAACCTTATATATACAGTAATTTACTAACTCCAGTAGAGGATCCCAAGCATCCTACTTGGGCAGTTATCCCTAATCTGATGGACCTAAAACATATAAGGTTTCCTTGTGATACCCTCTGCAGCAGGTAACACTTGTAGACAGAGGTGAAAAATCACAATTTAAAATGTCATGCCTGACCTCCCCGACATGTTTCACCAGCTAAACTGGCTTCATCAGGGGTTAGAGGTCCAGTCCCATGTGGTCTAAGCTCACTTCCTTTTATATCATGTTAGGTACACACCCTATTTAGGTGCTCACCAATTAGCCACCAAAGAATCAACAAACCCATTCCCCCTTTTAATCTCCTGCATGCATACTGATACTATGTGCTGCTGCTGCTGCCGCTGCCACTATGTTCTTATAAACAACATTCCTCAGACAATTTCACCATCTCCATAGCAGGCTTGTGCCCTATCTTACCAAGCCGCCCACGTACGGTACCAATGGACATAACTGCCCTGACTTTGATGGACTTCCGTCCAATTTCTCTCTTATTATTGCGTCTGTGTGGCTCACCTAGAATGGACTAAGCAGAATAGGTGTTACATTTTACAGCAAACTACTAGCTTAATCACTTCCCATGAACCTTTTCTCCTCTATGTCTAATATGCATATTCATTGGGAATACATACTCCATTATACTGTACACTATTGTCTTAGTCTCTTCCCATAAACCACTTCTCCTCTGTATCTAATATACATATTCATTTTAATAAAGCTTCAGGCCTTATGGTTAGCCCGTCCCCCATCCCGCAACTTCACCTCCTACCTTACACATTAAATATTCTTTGTTACAGGTCACAGCTGGTTACCTAATTCATTACGTTACAATTCATTCATAACAGTGGGTTCACACTTCATTTCTGTGTACATTTGCAGCATTCATCAGGATTCTGGGAAAAAATCTCCCGGTGGATACTGTAAGGCCCCGTTCACACGGCTTATTCTGCCGCGGATTGGCGCCGTACTGCGCGCCGGATGTGCGCGTCAGTACGGCGCCAAACCGTCGCAGTAATTACGGTAATCCACTGCTCTCATAGAGAACAGTGGATTCCGTCGTTCCTCCCCGCTCGGCGAATCCCCCGTGGGGGAGGGGAAGAAAGTGACATGCACTTTTTCCAGGCGCAATACGCGCCGTGGATAATGCAAGTCTATGGGGCCGGGGAGCGGCGCCCCCGCCCCGCGCCCGGCCCGCCCCCGTCCCGCCCCTTATTCACGGCGGATTTGTTTAGCTCAATACGGCTCAAAAAATCCGTCGGGAATAAGCCGTGTGAACACGGCCTAAGGCTATGTCTCCACTGCACAGCTTTATGATCATATTTTCGGCACTTTTAGTTTTTTTTGCCCTCTTCCCATACAATACAATTGTATGGGAGACGTCAGGAAAACGAGAAGCGACCATGCTTTTTGTACAAAGCGTGACCAAAAACACTGTCCTGCATCGGAGAAAAAACTGTAATGTTCAGCGTTTTTTTGTCCGATGCAGTGGAGACATGGCCACGGTGGCATTTTAGGGGTAAATGGTTAAACACAACCGAGCATGGGCAACATTTACTCTATGGGATGCAATAGCATAGTCAACTACGCTATTGTGTCCCTTAAAATAAACATATGCACCCGCAAACAATTCAAAACATGGTCCCGGTGGGCCCCGCCTTGCCTGTTACAGTACCCCCAAAGGGTACCTTTTTTTTCCCAGAACCCCGACAGATACCACAAATGTACACAGAAACATCGTGTGAACCCACCTTAACATTTACTGTCGTGTGTGTTGGGGGGGTGGGGGGCAGGCTGACTTCTTGCACCTGGGCCCATGAGCCCTTAGCTACGCCCCTGAACCAGCTAACCAGTCTGTTATGTCAGGGGACTGGAACCCTAAACCCAAAAACAAAAGTTGTTGCTTTTTATTTAGATGTTTACATGCTATTTCTTGGGAGAAAGAGTTGGCAAAGTCTCTGTACTGGGGACTGGAAATGGGTTTTCATGCTGGTTCAGAAATTTTCTGCTTCATGTAAGAAATGAGGAAATATCCAGTCTGACAGGTGCTAGAGATTGGTCCACTGTATCCATGCCGTAGTGTATCTGCAAATGTTACATGGTACCTAAAATCTTTGCCCTAAAAGCCAAATGGGCCACATTCCCTTCTGACCCTTGCCCAGTGCCAAAACAGCAGTTTAAGACCATCTACTTTGTACTTGGGAGAAATTGCATAACAAATTGTGGCGTGCATTTTCTTATTTTACCCTTTGTTACAATGAAAAGTTTCCCGCTAAAACTACATATTAACTTAAAAAAAATGTATGACCCAATGCTAAAGAAATCTGTAAAACCGCTCTGGGGTCAGGTGCTCACTATACCCATACATGAATACCTTGAGTGGTGTATTATGCAGAACATGGTCACTGTTGTTTTTTTGGGGTTTTTTTTTTTGGCTGTATTGGTACATCAAAGCTTTGCAAATATGACAAGGTTCCTCAAGCAACATCTCAGGAAAATCTGTGCTCCAAAAACTAGATTGTGCGCCTTCCATTCTAAGCCGCCCTGTGCCTCAACTGCATTTGTAACTTCCGTTTTTGGGAGAAACTGCACAACACATTTTGGGGTGCTTTTTCTGCTGCATTCATTATGACTATGAAAGATTTTGAGCTAAAACTAAATATTATTGGAAACAATGCAATTCTGCATTTTTATGACCAGCTCTAATGTATTCTGTGAAACGCTGTGACGTGAAAATCTCACTACACACCTAGATGAATTGCTTCAGGAGTGTAACGGCTCGTACTGCGGTCCGACTCCCAGGCCGCAAGCACGTCCCTTACCCGGCTGCTGCTCATCCCCGCGCGGCGCCCAGGGCTGCTGTCTGCTCACCTGCTCCTGTTCTGCTTCCTCCTCAGCAGGTGCGCTCCTCTGCATCTTTCTCCCCACTAGGGGCACGCGCACGTCAGTTCCCTGCATTCAAAGGGCCAGCGCGCAACAGGTAATATTGCTCCTCAAATCCCATTCCTGCATCAGCTTCTTAAGGGTGCAACTTCCTGCTCTCTGCGTCCAGTTGTTGGTGTCCTTACCTTGCATTTGGTTCCTGTCTATGGCTTACGGCAGTCCTACGTTTCTGCCATAGTCTGCATCCAGTTGCTCCCTTCCTATCTCTTCCACTGACTTCGTTCCAACCTCGTCTGCCAGTCATCCTGTGTTGCCTCTCTGTGTTCCGGCCTGACCTGTGCATACTACTTCGGCTGTCACCGCTGGGGCCTACATCGAGGGTAGCGACCTGGGGGTTACCCTGCAGCTAAGTCCTTCCCGCTATGCGGCAGGCGCCGGTGAAGAAAAGGGGCGCCTTAGACTCTGCTCCTTGGCGTCGGCTACGCCAACTCCCTGCCGTGACCAGTGGATCCACTATTCTCTCCACTGAGTTTGTGACAAGGAGTATGGTTTCTAAAATTGTGGATGTTTCTTATATTTTAGCCCTTCAAGGCCTCTGCAAATCTGAAATGGTGCCTGAAAACATCCTAAGAAGGACCCAAGATCCAAAAGCTGCTCCTTCATTTCTGAGGCCTGTTGTTAAATTAAGTAGCACACTAGGTCCACCATTACTAAAAACAGCAAGGGCAATCACTAAAGCAATAAAATTAAATATCTGCAAAAAATTAAGTTTCACCTTTTACTTTAGTTTAAAGGGGTTGTCTCACTACAAAGAATAGCTTTCAAAATATAGAGAACACAAAATGAAGACGTTTTCCAAATATATTGCGTTGTTCATCTTTTTTTGTTAAGGAGCTACAAATGATTTTATCACCTTGTGAGGGCTTTCTAGTTTCCCAAGTGACGGACCTGTGTACTCCTTCTCCCCTGCTGTTTGTTCTATCTGATAGCAGGGAGTGATGTCATCACACAGGTCACAGCAGTGTGAAAGCTTGTGTTTTATCTGATCTTTCAGAAAAAAGACAGTAATTACTCTACTGTTTACATTAGCTCAGCAGCTTCTCGGGGACCTCAGAGAAGGAAATTTTATTTAATATAGACTAAATAAACATAATAAACGGGAGAATTTCTGAATACATGGAGCTCATATGCTAAGTACAGACAGCTTGACCAGGAAGCAAAGCATTATTTCATTCATGCATCCTATAAAACTTTGAGATGAGATGACCCCTTTAATTCCAGTAACATACCTAAAGGGTAAACAAACATCCTAAATGCCATTCTAACACCTTACTGACACAGGATGTTCCCATACGTCATGGTGCTGATAAGGTTCTATGTAGCAGGATTACTCAGTAATCCCGCTACATAGAAGGCTAATTCCAACTGACACTCGATGGTAACAGCAGGGAAAATGGCTCTGTTCCTTGCTGACTGACCCCTGCAGCAATCGTAGCGCCATGCATAGTTTCTCACTTCAATCAGCACCCCCAAGGCGAGATTGTGTGGTGTCAATCGGATAACATGGCAGCTCAAAGTCTTATGACGGCTTCCATCATCATGTTTGTTATTTTGTCACTTTCTGACCAAAGCAGGAAGTGATAAAACTGCAGTCTTTGGACACTTTTTGCAATGTTTATACAATGCCAAAGGGTGTATTAATGATTGCTCCCCCTAAGTCCCCCGTCAAGTACCGTAAGGGAACTTACAGTAAATGTAGGAAAAAAATTTTAAAGCATAAAAATAAATAAAAAATATAAAGAGTGATATGTATGAAAACTGGCTCAAAAAATAGACAGTCCTACTTCTCAGTAAGCTAGTGTAGCATTCATCAGTATGTATGAAAGTGTCTCATGCGCCAAAACATGCTCCTGAATTTATCTCGCCAGCTTGATTTGGCATGGATTAGTACAACGTTTGTGCACCATATTCTGTCGAGACACATTCATAAATGTGTCTAATTTTATGAATGTGGCATGACACACCCCTAGGAAATGGAGCATACAAGGCTGTAGAGGGTGTCGGACATGCGCCAGTTTTTTGTGAAAGACATTTTAAAAATATGATGTTGGACAGGGGCAACACAGTTTTTGCCGTAAAACACAGGAGAAAGCTTTCAAAGCTCCATTCATACATGTTGTTCTAAAAGGTCAAATCATCCCCCCTTTTTGCCATTTAACAAAAAAATAATAATAAAAAATTTACACATAATTGGTAACTTCGCCTCTGTAAAAGTCCAATCTATTAAAATATAACATTAGTGATCCTAAATGCTGAACACCATAGAAGAAAAAAAATTCCAAACGACAAAATGGGTCATTACCCTTCCTCTAAAAATTGGAATAAAAAGTGGTCAAAAAGTCGCATCTATCCTAAAATGCTACCAATAAAAAGTATACTTCAGCCCGCAAAAAATACACCATCACTCAGGTCTGTAGGTGGAAGTATGAAAAAGCTATCGGTCACAGAAAATGGTGCTGCAGCACAAATGTAAAAAATAGAAAATGGATTTTTTTTACAGTACAGTACTAATACATAGTAAAAATCCAAAATATTTGGTATTGCCAGAATCGTATCAACCGGCAGAATACAAATAACTCATCATTTATACCGAAGAATGAACACTGTAAAAACAAAACCTCTGCAAACATGGCACAAGTTATTTTTTTCACATTTCGCCCCATTTAGAATTTTTTTTTTTTTTTATTAAGGAAAAATTTTATTGTAAAATCACAGATATAGAATAAGGCAGAAATCAAATATGCATAAACACTCAGACATTATAATGACATAGATATCAAACAGATATATCATTCAAAGAAAAAAGAACCTAACGATGGAGCAGAACCACAAAGTAAAAAAGGACCGGGCACTCGTCCGTAGAAATAAATCTCGTGCGGTGGCAGCGCACCGCACCCAGGATTTATTTCTACGGACGAGCGCCCGATCCTATTTTTACTTTTTGGTTTACTATTGTTCCCCCAGGTCTTTTGATACTAGGGATTTTGGACTACGTGGCTGCTGTCTTTGGGGCTTAATTAAGCCAACCAGGTTTTTATGAGCATTGTGCCTCTAGAATAACAGCACAATGCCATCAGAGCGCCCTCTCCTTTTTTTCTTTTTCTACATATAACAGATGGAGCAGAGATACATAGGTCAGATAGCAGAATGCATTACCTATTGTTAATTCTTATCAGTAATCAGAGCCTACCGATATTACTAATTAATTTACCATGAGAAGCATCTGCACCACTGCTCTTGCGAGCTGTTCCTTAGTAATCCTTACTGTAGATCCATAAACTAAAAGATCAAAAAGAACTGTAGAACAACTAAACATGCAGCACCCTGAGCATGGCCCGACAGGCCTCCCGCCCCACAAATCCCACCCTGAGTTTACAAGATATAAATTATGAGATAGCGGTCCCATTTAGAATTTTTTATGCTGTTTCCAAGTATATTCTATGATACGGTGAATGACACCAAAATAAAAGCTCTCAGATGTTTAGGTAGATGGAAAAACAAAAAAATATGGCTCTTGAAAGGCGAGGAGGAAACAACCATATTATTATGACTGGCTGTAAGAAAGGGGTTAAAAAATCAGTTTGAAAAATAAATACATTTACACAATTGATAGTTTTGGTCTGCCTACAGCTTCCAGTTAGAGAGATGGAAATACCCCTTTAAATAAATAAATTAAAATGAAGTAAAAAACTGTGCTCATGTGTCCAAGTATCACAATATGAGACACGATGTAAATTGTTCCATTACATAGTCCTAGTAATCCAGCACTTTTTCTAAAAGATAAATATAGCACCTATGTGCAAAGAAAAGGGGTGCCGAAACACAGAAAAACAATTATCAAAGGGAAGTAAATAAATACTGTGGAGGAGCTGTAGGCACACGAAACAAGAAAGCCATGAAACCTGTTGGTTTGAGATGTAATAGGGGTTTGTGACAGATGGCGCAGCGGGTGAAGGGTTCTCCACGTATGATTGCCAGTGCAAGGATCTATAACAGTTGTCTGGTATGCATGGGAGGATTGAAGCAAGGATCAGTAATACCAGGTCTTCTAAAAATGGTCAACTTATCCAGGAGAATGAGCAATTAGTTCTTCCTTTCAATGTGTGCAAGCAGTCTCTGCTAATCATTCCTCCAGTGAGAGGAGAAGTCAATGATCTGACTGTGCTGACAGTTTTAGTGGTTTGTAAAAGATGGTGTTTTAGGGTTCTATTTTTATAGCCCTATTGTTGCCCTATTGTTTAATTCACGTTTTTATGTTAAACACATTTTTTAAGAAATTTTGGTTATTTTTTAAAATTTTCCATATCATTTTCAATATTTTTAAAAAATTCTTAAGTCTTGCAGTTTTCACTTTGGCCACTATTCCTAATAATAGTTTGACACTTCCTGTTATGTAGAGATAGATTTTCAGTGGTCTGCTCATATCAGTACAAGCAGAATTTAGCTGAAAGGTGACACCAATGTGTATAGAGAATACAGGATCCACCAGTCACAATAGGAGATAGTCACAGCTCCCCCTCCATGCACACTGACTTCTTCCCAGGTCACAGAGCACGCCTAGAAAACTCTCCTATAGAAGTCAATGGGACTGAGTCAGCTCACAGGCTCCTATGTGCATGAAGCTGCTGTAAAATATATCTTCAAATGCTTTTAAAGCGGTGCAGGCAAAAAAGCTTTCCAAACAATCATGTACAGACAAATGAACTGAGAAATCTACAATCAGAAAATAAAAATGGCTGAGAAGAAAAGAATATGGATCAGTGTCTTGTGCCAAAGGGTGTTGGATATAGTTATCTGTGTCATGGATCACTTTAATCACTACATCTCAAAAGCCTTTAATGGAAGGGCACTCCCAACAAATGTGCTATGTTGTGCTTTCTGCTCGACCACACATCCAGCATGTTTGGAACTGAGGAGTACCACTGATGGTTTGTTGTTGGCACATTTTGCCCAAGGAGATAACATTTTGAAACAAGACACTTTTAAAGCAAAGATAATAACTTGGAAATAATTCAGGTTGTATGCTGAAAACCTGTGGAGGAGAAGGTGTTAGAGGCCCATGGAGGTCTGTTCTAACAGTAGAGTAAAAATTGGCCGGTGAAATCTATTGATAGAAAATGCAGGTTGCAGGTTATTTTTCCTGATTAATGGAAGCGGTTCTTTCAAAATAACATGGAAAAATGTACTCCCTAGATATGGTGTTTAATCAAGTCAAAAATTATATGCATATGGAAAGGCTAATTACAGAACGTATGAAAGACTCGCAGTCGGACAGATTTTTTGCAAACTGGCAAACATTTCTGACAAAATTTATGTCCAACTCAGAGATCTCTTGAGTACTGGAACCCTTTGTAATCTCCAGTTGATACTTAAAAGCTGAACTCGCAGGCACACTAGGGAGACTAAGAATTTTTCCAGGAACTCCTGTCCCAGCAAGTAACTGAGCATAATCTGAACGCATAATTGGAGGATTTAATTCACGTTTCTATCTTTAGGCTCATCAGGTTGGGTGATAGTTTGGATATTTCAATAGTCTCTCAATACAATGGCCCTTTGCAATTCCCTTATACGTACAATACAAAAAAAATTGTATGTGAGCTACTGGAAGTGGTGGCTCGGTTGATCACGAGTCCTGTTCGGGGACGCCATCTCTCTCTACTTCTTTCTCATGCACGAAAAATTTTATGGTTTCGAAAAGAAAAAAATGTTGGTTTTTCTATGTTTTGTCTAGAATGTCTACCTTTTAATTTCAGGGTCAGTGCAGCGCGGCTCTGTAGCTATTGGAGCCAATAGTTAGGTCCCGAGGAGGCATTCCAGCTGTAAACGGGGGAGGAGGGGAATCTCTTGGCTTCCCCTGGAGATGCACTGACCAGGAGCACCACATACAGGCCTGTTGACCTTGCGGGTGGTGGTGGTGGGTCATTGGGGGGAGGGAGCTTGAGGGAAGTTCCCCGTGTGGAGATAAGATGTGTTACTATAGTTATCAGGGGTCAGTCAGGTGGCTATCATGCATACAGTAGGTACGTGGCTGGGTTTTAGTGCCGAAGGCATTGGTTTCCAAAGCTCTCTACGATACAAACGAAATCGCTTCAGATTCTCTGTAGACGTATATTGTGTGCCCCTCTTCATTATACTATAAGTTTCCTTGATCTCACTACTCTATGGAGGCCAGTACATTTTGTTCACAAACCATTAAAATGTGGGATGCGGGAAGTGGAAGGGAGGCGGGGTGTTTTTGGTCTCTTCTGGATACAATGTGCCGTTGATCAGCCCTGACTTGAACCAAGGGCCTCCTGGATGGTTAGGGATACTGGGACTTGGAAGACAATTGTGAGGAATACCGCGTCTTAGGAAACAACCCGCCATAGGTCAGTGCTATACTTCGGATGTATGGAAAGGATTGATTGTTATTGTTAATGTTCAGATGCGAATACATGTGTAATGATATTAGTGTGGAGGACAAAAACAATTCTGTTTTGCTGTCCTGCAACCCTATTTTTGTAAGTTTATAACATTGAAAATTAATAAACTTTGTTTAAAAAAAATGTAGAAGGGCGGGAGGGGGTTCTTTTAAACCACTCAAACAAAGTTAGCAAAAAATTCAGGAACAAATTCAGGATTGTAAATTATGGGTATTAAGAGGTTTTCAACCCCTTCACCCTCTATAATGTATATACTGTATGACTTTAGCTCTTGTCTGAACACCTCATTGGACAGTCCGGGGGCCCATTAGCTCTTCAAATCATCATCTTTTCGTAAAACAGATTTTGGTACACCAATAGATGTTACTTTATTCGTCAAGTACATGACAAGCAGCCCAAAATTAAGTTTGATATTTAGTTGCTTAAAGAGCACACAAAACAAGACACTACATACACAGTGGGTACAGATATATACAATGGTCAGATGTGCAAATACAGATATGGGTTACAGACAGTATATACAGACAAGGTCAGTTACCTGTTGTTTAGGCCTTAGTGCTGTGCAGTCACATGGGGTTGGGTGACATAAGGGAGTTCCTGGTTCCTTCTGATATGCTAGCCAGCATTACCCCCACTTAAAAGACAACCCTAGGTTCTGCCAGACACACTTTTAACCCTGGATGGTCACACACCTGGGATGGCTCGATGTCCCTGCCTCCTCTATCAGCTGAGTGCTTGGACCTATAACCTAAGATGGGTTCTAACTTCTCCCAGGAGGTCACAGAAAGGCGGTGCTGGTTTCATCTGACTCGGCTGGGCCCCAGCCCCATTCTGATACTAAACACAGTTTGGCTGCCAGGTTCCTGGTAGCCGTTCTCCTTATCTTCCCATACCTGGGTCCGAGAAAGGAGTGAGACCCAGTTATGCATTCGTCTTGCTCCAGAATTTTCAAATATGGAACCGGTAGGTGTGTATGACAACTAGTAATTTATCGACTGGGACGCGGAGGTGTTTGGCGGGATGTGATTTAATTACCATCTCAGTTAGCTATTCATTCTAAATGTGTTCTAGTAAATTGAATGGGAACTGTGGAGTTTTTATTAAAGGAGTTGTCTCATTACAAGCTCTCAGCCTAAGTCAGTGAGCCTGGCAGTTGATTTGAGGGGCGGGCTTCTTGTCTGCCTCTTCTCCTCCCTCTTCCCCCCTCCCCTCAGCACACAGAAAGCTCTCCTCCTTAACTTCTATACAGGAGGGTGTTTGCTGCCAGAATTAACCCTGTGTGTGCCAGCCTAGGTCTGCGGCAGCTCTTGCTGCTCGTCTCCACAGTCAGGAGACAGGAGAGGGCTGATCTATGAGTGTGGAGCAAGTGTTCCTATACCCCTTGCTTAGCATACAAATCTGCACATCTCCAGCAACAAACAGACCCTGTCAGAACAGACACAGGGCAGCTGTGAAGTGTTACTATACTCAGGATGTGTCACTAGTACACCAGAGCATGAACCCTTCACATGCCCCCTGATCTGTATAGTATTAGTATAGTTACAGCTCCACAGACACATCATGATTATAGTAACACACAGGGTCACTGCTGTCACATCTATCTGTGTAGAGAGCAGGAGGGAGCAGGCACACACAGGGTTAATACAGGCAGCAGGGCACAGAAGCCAGAGACCTCCCCCTCCCTCCACTACAGAAGCATTCTGTGCAGGAGGGGCTCTCTGCTCTGACCTGTTTTCAGAGGCTGATGAGTCATTCAGACCTGACAGCCAGTGAGATAAGGATCAACAGGTCAGCTGCTATAGAGATTTGATAAGCTGATGTACTCCTACTAACAGGGCTAACTCAAAATCAGTAGGACATTTGTAATGAACATATATTGCAAAGCTGCTTGTTTTTTAAGGATCTTTTAATTAAAACCCAATCATTGTAGCGAGACAACCCCTTTAAGGTTTACCTATTGAATAATTTTGTTGGCCTCATGATTGGAGGTTGTTTTAGGGGGTGGTATCTGCGCCTCTTTATTGGGTGTTTTTTAAACTTTTGTATCTTATGGTCACTATTACTTATTCTGAGGTGGAGGATTAGGCACTCTAGAGCAGGAATCATAGTTTTATGGGACCGTTCTCTTTAGGATGCTGATCCTGCTGAGGGCTACTACCAGGCTCTAGGATAGTGAGGGACTCATAGGTTCTTGTTTAGTCATATTGTGCTATCTCTCTACCTCTATATACATAAATATATATATATATTTTTTTTTTTTTTCAGGTGACTAATTTACATCTTTGGGAGGTATGGTAAGTCCCTCCGGATTATTTATTCTTTGATTGATAGTAGAATTTTAATGTATATTTATTATAGTATAGTTATATTTTATTTGAAATATTCTTTCCTGTCGAGTTGTTTAGTGGATATTTCCTTAGCACTGTGTTGCTAGGTTGATTTTTTCCTTGAGTAACAAGATATGTGGTGGGCTTACTTACGGAACCCGCTCCATATGCGGTGAGTGCTGGCTGTTAATTACAGCTGACACTTGCGGCTATCAGCAAGGATTAAAACGTCTCCAACCCTTTAGATGGCGATTGCGGCAGTGGTGTCTAAATGAATGAGGAGTGCTGCTGTGCACGGTTCCTTTCCTTGATCGCCCCCTTCCTGCGACGAGATCCCGAGCAGGTGCCATGGCAGCAAGAAGCCTAATAAAGGCTTCCATTACAACCATGTTACTTCTCCTATTATTTCCTGCCTAGTAGTCAAAATAAAAAAGAGCTTTAAAAATAAAAAAATTATAAAAGTTTAAAACACCACCCTTTTGCCATTTTATAAATAAAAATATAATAATAATAAAAAAGTTACACATTTGATATAGCCACATTTGTAAACCTGTGATCTATTAAAACATAACATCATGTATTCCATACAGCAAAAAAAAATCCCCACTGCCAAAATGTGTTTTTTTTATATTTTACACCCCAAAAAATTAGAATAAAAAAAATTAACAATAACAAGTAAACCTCAGCCCTCAAAAAAAAACAAGTCCTCACTAAGATCCATAGATGGATAAACAAAAATGTTATTGGTGGCAGAAAATTGTGCTGTTTTACAAATTTAAAAAATAAAGAAAGTTTTTTTGTTTTTCAAAGTACTAAAACATATTGAAAACTCTACCCATTTAGATTACACATCATCAGGCATTGCTCTGACAGGACATCAAGTGTGGATGGAGGAACAAGGCATTGCTCTGACAAGGCATCATGTTTCAATGGGTACAAGGCATTGGTCTGACAGGAAATCATGTGTGGATGGGTACAAGGCATTGCTCTAGCAGGGCATCATGTGTGGATGAAGGTGCAAGGCATTGTTCTGATAGGACATCATGTGCGGTCGTCCCCGGCGCCGGCGCCATCCGCCGCCGGACACACATACAGTTAGATGCTTCTGCTGAGCAGAGAGTGAAGGCTCTCTGCTCCACAGAGTACTTCAGTGAGCCGCAAGCAGGCTCACTGGAGTACACAGCACAGGCGGCGTGAGCGTCATCACGCTGCCTGCGCGGCCTGGTGTCATTACGCCGCCTGAAGAAGACCAGGAGCAGCGATGGCGTCAGAGAGAGAGGTAAGGTGAATTCTGTCAGTTTTTTATTAGGGGGACCCTATAACCTACCTATACCGGTGCAGTGGGATCCTATAATGCACCTATACCTGCTGGGGGACCCTATAATCTACCTATACCTGTGCAGGGGGACCCTATAATCTACCTATACCTTCTGGGGGAACCTATGATCTACCTATACCTGCTGGGGGAACCAATAATGTATCTATACTCGCTGGGGGAACATATAATGTATTTAGACCTGCTGGGGGAACCTATAATGTACCTATACCTGCTGGGGGACCCTATAATTTTCCTATACCTGCTGGGGGAACCTATAATGTACCTATACATGTTGGGGGACCTATAAACTACCTATACATGCTGGGGGACCTATAAACTACCTATATATGTGCTGGCGGAACCTATAAACTACCTATATATGTGCTGGGGGAACCTATAAACTACCTATACATGTGCTGGGGGAACCTATAAGCTACCTATATATGTGCAGGGGAACCTATAAGCTACCTATATACATGCTGTGTGATCTATAAGCTATCTATATATGTGCTGTAGGACCCATAAGCTATCTATATATGTGCTGGAGGACCTAAAACCTACCTATATATGTGATAGGGAACCTATATACCTGCAGGGGGACATATAACCTGCCTATATACCCACAGGGGAATATATAACTTGCCAATATACCCACAGGGGTATATATAACTTGCCTATATACCTACTGTGGGACCTACAACCTGCCTATATACTTAGTGGGGGACCTATAACCTGCCTATATACTTAGTGGGGGACCTATAACCTACCTATATACCAACTGGGGGACATATAACCTACCTATATACCCACTAGGTGAACTATAACCTGCCTATATACCTACTGGAGGACAAATAACTTGTCTATATACCTATGGGGGGAACCTATGTCCTGCTTATATACCCACTGGGGGACATATAACTTACACGGGGACATATAACCTACTGTGTCGTGAAGTCGCTAATAGTCGTTAAGCCAGTTTTTAAGGCCTCAAGTCGATTGGTAAGAGCTTAGCAATCGACTCCGGGGACTAATGTGCGGATGGTTACAAGGCATTGCTCTGGCAGGGCATCATGTGCAGATGGGGTACAAGGCATAACTCTCCCAATGCAACATGTGCGGATGGGTATCAGGCATTGCTCTGACAGGGCATCTTGGGCAGATGAGGTACAAGGCATTGCTCTGACAATGCATCATGTGCGGATGGGGTAAAAGGGGTATTTTTCGACTAGAGGACGAACGAAAATGTTTGCGTTGGGTCGAACGTAATGATTTTGGTTCACTCGAACTCGAATCCCCCATTAAAAGAAAAGGGAAAAGATGTTCGGGTTAATTTTTATACCTAACAGGTGGGAGAACTGAAATTTTCCACCCCAAACAGTAAACGGGAAACGGGAAAACTTAGTGAAAAAATTTTGGGTCTAAGATGAAAAAAAAAATTGAGGGGCAAAAATATTTAAATTCCCTTTCAACGGCAATGAATGAGGACACTTTGCAAGAGGGGCGTAGCTATAAAGGTGCGGGGTTAAGCGCTGCTGGGGCCCTGCTGTGAGGAGGCCAAAACCCCTTTGCCCCTAAAAAGACACCGGTATTGGAAATGGCCATGGTAAACTGGCGGGAGCCCCATTTCACTTTTGCACCGGGCCCATAATTTTCAAGTTACACCTCTGCTTGCACTTTGTACATGTGATATATGTGGGGCACAAAAAACACCCCAACGGGAAAAAGGGGTTCAGCGGGGCGGGGCTAGTTACAGGGGGTGCCTTAGCAGCTACTTGGGGCCCCTGATCCTGGGGGGGGCCCCAAAAAGGGCCCCTTGAAAATAAGAAGACACTGGTTTTGGGAAAGGATATGGAAAACTGGCAGGGCTCCCATAGGGCAGTGGGCAGACCCGTCAGGACCCTTAATCAAAAGGGGGCCCATGATTTTTAAAAAATGGAACTAGAAGGGTGGGGGCCCATTTGATTTGGTGTTTTGGGGGCCCTGAAACATTTAAAAAATTGCTGATGACACCCAGGTAAGGGGGGGGGCCCATTTCACTTTTGCACTGGGGCCCCAAAACTTTAAGTTACGCCTCGCTTGCAAACTTTGTAATGTATATAATGGGGTGCAGCAAAACATCCCAAACAGGAAAATGGAGGTTCACTGGCGGGGCGTAGTTAAGGGGTGATTTTTAGCGTCACTGGGGGGAAGCATGCTAGGTGGCCCAAAACCCCCTTTGACACATAAAAGACACGGTATTGGAAATGGAATGGTAACTGGGGGAGTGCCAGGGAAACAGTGAGAAATGCCAAGGGGGAACATGGAGGTTCCTTTTTTGAAAAGATGGGGCAGCATACCATTGGTGGCACAAAAACATCCCAAATGGGAAACATCGGGGTGTCGGGTCCCAGGATAACAGGCTTAGTACATTTGGTATAGTAGTACGGGTGGAGGCTTTAAAAAAAAAAGATTTGGAGGGCTCAAGAGGGGGAGTAAGAGGTGTATGGTGCACACAGGCAAACAGGTGTAAAAAACCCCAAAAAAAATTTAGCCTAAGACTTGTAAAACTAGCTGTTGGCAGCGTAGAAACAAATTTTTAAAGAACGGGACAGGGAAATACAGACTGATGTAGTGAGTTTAAAGTGTATTTCACAGGGAAAAGACTCTACAGTTACTACTCCCTGACACCAACCGGGGGGAAAAAAATTCAGGACCACGCTTGATTCATTTTTTAAATGTCAAAAAATCCACATTGTCAGGGGGAAAACAGATAGTTTTTTCATTTCACCCCCAGCTGCACTGAATAGGTTCCAATAACACGGCTGTGGGCAGGGTAAAAAATTTTATGGGGTGTCAGCAACTCAGGCCATTCAACCGTTTGGGCACCCAAAGTTAATGGGCCAGACAAAATCCAAAAACATCGATGTTGACCGCGGGGCTGGACCATGGGCTTAAGGGGGTCCCCTGGTCGAAAAGCTGCCCGCCCTTTCAGCATTGGGGAGGGTTTTAAAAATCGTTTCCAATGTACCCAGTAAAGTTTTCGCCCCACTATCTGCTGCGGATATTTTCATTCAAGCTGCCACTTTTCTGACTTTGTTCCACCGTACATTAGAATGTGAAACCAAAAATGTCTCAGTTGTCAATGAGCACTGTATCAAAATTTCTGCATTTTTCTGTCAATTTCTGTGGGTAAAGGAAAATTTCTCACTTTTTTTTTGTAACGTGGTTTAGGGGGGTGGCCCCCCAGAAAACGTGTTCATTTTATTGCCTTTATCGTGATCAAATTGAGGGAAGGTGAAACCAACACTTGTTAATGCTGCCAGGGTCCCCAACTTCGGGGGACGAGGGGGACTAACAGGATCTCTCCATTCCCTCCTGTTCTGTGCCAACCTCTTACCCCTAAGGGGAATTAGTATGTTGGGTCCACCCCTGCCTCCTATCCTCCACTTTCTTATCGTGACCGTCACCACAGCCCCGGCAGCCTTTGCCTCTACTCGTGACTGAACTGCTGCCCCGCCCCCCCCACCTAGAGCCCCGCCTAAACAAGGGGGGCCCCTACAATTACGAAAAAGTTGGGACTTTTACTCCTCCGGCGGTAAGGCTCTGTGTTTTGGGCTTTCCTCTCCATCACTGCATGCCTGCGCCACAGAGTGCCTAAGTTGTTCCGTAAAAATATAACCCGAATGGAATGCGAAAGGGCATCGTCCCATGACCTTTGGTGGCCCCCTTCAAATCCAAGGATGGGGCAAGATTTTACCCTGCCTCCCTCTCTATAGTTAACACCCCGGGTCGCACCATCTAGTCAGGCCATGCACATTTATACGGCATAATGGCATTATCTCAGCCAAAAATTTTCCGGGAGTTTTGGGGAAAGGGGTGGAAATCCACATTTAAAATTGGAGGACCCCCCCCAATCACCCACCGGAAACCCGCTGCCCATTTCTTGCCAAAGCATGGTGTAAAACACCGGGAATGTAAGCTAAAAAATTTTCCCCCCCTTTTTTCACAGAATACCCAAGGGACCCAAGTACCCCGTTTGGGAAAAATTTTTCTGCCCCAACCCATTAAAGACGGGGGTGCCTTTAAAGGAGGGTGCGTAAGTTTAACCCTTTTTTAAAAGTGCAGCAAAAAATTTTTGGGCCCCCCAATTTTCCCCTTTAACCCCCTTGCCTGGGCGCAACGGGTTCCCCTTTGGGTTTGCAGACCTACCAAAACCCTTCTTTACTTGGGGGGGTTGATGGTCTCCAAGAAAAATTTAAAAATTTTGAAACGGCCGGGTTTCCTTGGCAGGGGGAGCCCCCTGCGAGGGTTTGGAACGGGAAACTCTGCCCCAGGGCCAAAAGTGTTGAAGAGTATCCGGCCAAAAAAACCCCACCCCAAAGGGGAACGGGCCCCAATCCCCCAAAATTTTTCACCCAATAGCTTCAAGTAGTTTAACCCCCTTTTAAACCCATGTTTACAGCTATTGTCTTAGTATATGGGACTTTGGGGGGACACAAAATGCAGCCCCAAACGCGCTGGAAAATCTTTTCTGCAATGGGAAAGGGGGCCGGGGGCAGGGAAAAGCTTTTTTTTTTCGGGCGGCCCGGGACAAAATTTTGTGACTTGCTTTCCCCCAAAAATTTTCAGGGGTACATTTAAATCACAAAACATTTATTAATGCTTTTTTTAATGTGGGAAAGGGAAAAATTTTAAACGGGAATAAACAATCAACAAAAATAATTTTTTGGGGATACGGCGAAAAAGCCCTCTCCCCCGAAAAATTAAGCACACCCCACATTTGAAGTCCCCAAGGGGGTTTTCCTTTACTGTGAGGGTTTTTTTCATGCGAAAAAACTTTTTCTGTGTTTCCTCCCAGCCACGGCCCCCCTTATGTTTTTGGGAAAGGCCCCCGGGTTCATTACGCACTATTTTGGGCCATGATGTACTTTGTTGGAAAAACCTTTTCTGGGGAAAATCCCCAAAATTATTTAAAAAAACCCCATCATCCCGGTAACCAAAATTAACCTGATTTTTGGATTAAGGAAAAAATTTTCTTTTCTTTTTTAAATTTCCCCCTTAAGAATAGATTTAGGGGGTCGGGAAACCTTTGCCTGCCGAAAATCCATGTTTAAACGCTGTTTTTTCTAAATAAAAGGGGGTTACCCTCTCTAAAAAAAATTTCTTTTTGGAACTTTTATAAGAAAACCCCAGCTTTCAATTTTTAGGGTGGTTTTTTCGCCCTAAATTATCAAAACTAGAGAAAATTTGGGAGAGTTTTAATTTATCTTTGTTTTTGTTGGGCAATGTAAATTTTGCTAGTTTTTTCCAAATTTTGGCCCCTTTTCTTTTTTTGCCTAACAATTTTTTTTTTAAAAAATTTCCAAAAAGAAAAAGTGGGGTAATTTTAGCAAACTTTTTTCCAATTTTTTTCCCCCCAAAAACCCAAATTCAAAATAAACATAAAGGGTTCCGGCATTTTTCCCCTTAAAATTCCCTTAGTTCCTTTTTTGATGGAACTCAAACCCCTTTTCCGCAAAAATACCCTTTTAAAGGAACCCGGATTGGGGGGTTAAAAATTTTTCCCCCAACCTTGATTATTCCTTTAACGAAACAGCCAAAATTTTTTCCCCAAGGTAAAGTTAATTTCTTAAAGTTTAAAAAATAACTGGTCCCTTACCCTGTTGGGGGTTCCAAATTAAATTTAAAAAATTAAAAAAAAAACCATCAAAGGCCTCCCTTTTTTTGGGCCCTTTTTGGGAAAATTGGGAAAAACCCCACTTAAAATTTAAAAGTGGAACCAAAAAAATTTACAAAAACCCTCCCCCTTAAATTTTAAGAAAAACCAAAAAAAAAACTTGCCATAAAAGACGAAACAAAACCCATAAACCCATTTTCCGACAAAAACCCCATTCCCCCACCCCCCAAGCCCCCATCAAACAGTCCGTCAAAAAGGATAAATCCAAAAAAAAAGTCTTCCCCCCACTTAAACCCCTTTTCTTTGGGTTTGCTCCCGGATAAATGCACTCTGGATTTCCAAATAATCCCGGGGAAAACAAAGGGGGAAAGAATCGGGGCCCCACCCCCCGACCATTGCCCCTGACGGGGCCATCATGGTGGGGAGGGGAAACAAGGCATTGCTCTAAACAACTATCATTTTGGGGGATGGGGGGTTAACAAGGTATTTTTTTCTGAGGGGGAATCAGGTGGGGAAATTGGGGTGCAAGGAAAATGCCCCTGAACAGGACATCATTCCCGGATGGGGAAAAGTTTTTCCTCGGGCCCGAGAACATGTGCTGAGGGGGTCAATTTTTCTCGACGGCTATCATGTGCGGATAGGTAACCAAGGGAAAATTGCTCTGACAGACATCATGTGGGGAATGGGGTAAAAAGGTTTTTGCTCTGACAGGGAATCAAGGTCGGGGGGGTGCAAGGTTTTGTTTATCCCAGGACACATTGCGGAAAAGTACAAAGGAAATTAGCGCTGAAAAGGGAAAAATAAATGTGGGGGAGGGGTTGCCGGAAATTGCTTCTAAAAGGCAAACATGTGGGGAAGGGGGAAACCCAAAGGGTTTATTGCCCCCGACGGGACATAAATGTGCGGATATTTTAAAAGGGAAATTGGTTTCTGACACAGGCATAAATTGGGGCGGATAGGGAAAAAGGGAAAAATTGCTCTGACAGGGAATCATGTGCGGACGGGTTTCCCAAGGTATTGCCCTGAAAAGCTACCCAATTGGGGAGGGGGGAAACAAGGGAAATTTGCTCGACAGGCATAAATTCCTGCGGAAAGGGTTAAAAAAGGAAATTGCCTGACAGGGAATCATTTTGGGGATGGGGAAACCAAGGTTTTGTTTCCCCCCGGGCTATCATTGGGGATAGGGTACAAGAATTTGGCTCTGACGGGAAAATCCATGGGGGGATAGGGTACAAGGTTTTGGGCTCTGACGGGCCCATCATGTCCCGGGGGGGCCCCAAGGAACCCCTCTAAACGGGGGAATCATGTGCAGAAGGGGGAAACAAGGAAATTGCCCCCTGACAGGGAACCCATTGCAGATGGGGTCCCGGGGTTTTCCCTCTACAGGAAATAAAAGTGCAGATGGGGGTAAAAGGGATTGCTTTTACGGGACTCAGGGCGGGGGGTAAAAAGGGGAAATTGGTTTCTGACAGGGGGGTAAAATTTGCGGGGGTTTGTCCAAGGGGAAATTAACTCTAACAGGGCATCAGGGGTGCCAAAGGGGTAAAATCTTTAAAATTCCTGACAGGACTTGTGTGCAAATGGAGAAAAAGGGGTTTTTGTTTTGGGGACAAGGCATTATGTCCCCGAGGGGGTAAAACAAGCTTTGGGCGTTGCCCAGGGACATCTTTGCCCCAAAGGTTTGGGGGTTATCAGGCATTCCCTCTAAACCGGCCCAAACCCAATTTTTGGGGAATTAGGGGTACAAGGTTTTGGCCCCCCCCCCTTGACGGGGCCCATTTAAATGTCAAATGGGGTAAAAGGCATTGCTTTTGACGGGAAATCATATGTGGGATAGGGTACAAGGAAAACGGTTTCGAAAAGGGCATCATGTGCGGATAGGGGTACCAGAAAGGGTTTTTTCGACAGGGCCCATCAAAATTCTTTGGGGTACAAGGCATTCCCTCGGGGCCCCCAAAGCCCATAAATGGGCACATTTAAAGAAATTTGGGCCGTTTAAACGCAAATTTTTATGCGCATAATATTAGCAAAAAATGCGCCTGATTTATGAACCCGCTATACAGCAGGTCATAAATCAGGCATATTCTAGCACTAGTATGACATTTCTGGCTCAGGTATAACATTTTGAAAGTTGTTTACCTGTTCTAGCTGTAATGTGCCTAGAAATGCTGTAGCGAAGCTATAAATCTATAGCTTTGTATGGTTTTAGTGCGCCCCGCCTCCCGCATGCCCCCCCGAAATCAGGTGCATTACAAAGTGCCCCGGGCGCTATGCAATGCGCCTGATAATGGTATGCAGGCCATTTAAAAATGTAGCAGGGCTGCGCTGGATATCAGGCTGTAAAGACGGCAGTTATCTGGCGCAGCCCCGTTCTTACATGCCACCCCATGTGCGGATGGGGTACAAGGTATTGTTCTGACAGGACATAATGTGCGGATGGGGTACCAGGCAATGCTTTGACAGGGTATCATGTGTCGATGGGGTACAGGGCATTGCAATGTCCGATGGTTGTGCCATGTACAGCTAGAACTCTGGGCAATTCTCTCACTTCAAATATCTATAAATGTAAGGGGACACAACAAACATGGCTCAATTGTAAGGGATTTTTCAGGTGCGGCCCGCACCCTTGCCACACCTGTATTTTTGCATCTCCGTGCAATGAGTTTTTTAACTCGTCAGGTACAAAAAAGTTTCTTGTTCAACAATATATCAATTGTCATTCCCATCATGTTGTATACCTAGCTGTATGTCAGGTTTGTAAACTTTACTATGTAGGGAGTACAATTAGAAAATTAAAACCTAGAATATTAGAGCATGTCAACGACATTGAGTCTGTGTCCAATATGAATAAGTCCAGTCTAACCAAACACTGCATTCAACAACATAACTATGACTTTAGCTCTCTTGCAGTATTTGCAATTAAAAACATCAACAAATCTAGTCGGGGCGGTGATAATACTCGCCAGCTACAAGATAGGGAGGCGTTTTGGATTGCTGGACACTGCTATCCCTAAGGGACTACATTTAAAATGTGAGGTTATGTGTCATTATTAATTGATGTTTTGGGTATACTGTACATCTCCTAAATGTTTTTCTTGCCAGTGTTCCACTATGCACAAATATTGTTTGTATGTATATTTTATTTGGATTTTACATATACATGGGATTATTTCCTCTATTTAACCATTATATTATATACGTAGCGTGTGTATACCCTCATCCGACTGCGCATGCGTGTTACTTATAGGATCTTTTGCCAGCACTTGACAAGATTAGTGCATTGTCCATGTACGGAAGAGTAGTGATTTCTTTCTGGCTTTTAGTACTTACCACCTATTAAATACGCTATCTGGGCTTTACGGTAAGCGGAATTTAATTTAATTAGCATATTATTCTGATTTGTTCCACATGTTTAGAGTACATACAGTGGGCGACATGTATGAACGGGGCTGCGCCAGATATTTGCCGCCTTCTCAGCCCTGATATCAGGCGCAGCCTCGTTCATACATTTTTAAATCTCCCGCACGCCACTCCCGGACACATTACATAGCGCCTGCGGCGGTGCGCACTAGAACCGTAGCAAAGCTACATATTTGTAGCTTTGCTACGGCATTTCTGGGTGCATTACTGCTGGAACAGGTAAACCACTTTCAAAGTGGTATACCTGAGCCAGAACTGTTGTACAAGCGCTAGAATGCACCTGATTTATGACATGCTGTAGAGCAGGTTCATAAATCAGGCGCCTTCTACACTAATGTTAGGCGCATGAAATTTGGCTTGTTAACGACAAATTTCATACATGTGACCCTGTATGTCTATTTAAGTATGTGCTTCAGAGTGTTACGGTACCGCTATGAGTGAGCGCATGTAATTCGGAAGAGGGAGCGCTTTGTACTTTGTGTCTCCACCTTCAACACCTTTTTGATAACTCCTTTTTTTGTGATTGTTGTTTTTACATTTTTCTAAATAAACATCATAATTTTATACGGATTGGACAGGATACCCACTGCTGTTTTTCAACTATGTCTGCCGTTTCTTGGGACGGACTTCTGTGCACACTGTTATGAGGGATGGAGCTGGTTGGACTATTTTCTATATGATTGCTCTAACAGGTCATCATGTGCGGATAGGTACAAGGCACTGCTCCGACAAGACATCATGTGCAGATGGGTATAAGGCATTGCTCTGACAGGACATCATGTGCAGATGGGTATAAGGCATTGCACTGGGCAGGACATCATGTGCAACAGGGGTACAAGGCATTGCACTGACAGGTCATCATGTGCAGATGGGTATAAGGCATTGCTCTGACAGGACATCATGTGCAGATGGGTATAAGGCATTGCACTGACAGGACATCATGTGCAGATGGGTATAAGGCATTGCTCTGACAGGACATCATGTGCAGAACGGGTTTACAAGGCATTGCACTGACAGGACATCATGTACAGATGGGTATTAAGGCATTGCCTGACAGTCATCATGTGCAGACAGGGTCCCAAGGCTTTGGGCACTGACAGGCCCATCATTTTGCAGATTGGTATAAGGCATTGCTCTGACAAGACATCATGTGCAGATGGGTATAATGCATTGCACTGACAAGACATCATGTGCAGACAGGGTACAAGGCATTGCACTGACAGGTCATCATGTGCAGATGGGTATAAGGCATTGCTCTGACAGGACATCATGTGCAGATGGGTATAAGGCATTCCCTTGACAGGACATATGTGCAGATGGAATAAGGCATTTGCACTGACAGGACTCATGTGCAGAAGGGTACAAGGATTGCATGACAGGACAATCATGTGCAGATGGGTTTAGGCATTGCTCTGACGGGACAACATGTGCAGATGGAGTAAAAAGGTATTGCTTTGACAAGGCATTATGTGCAGATTGGGTACAAGGCATTGCGATGACAGGACATCATGTGCGGATGGGGTACAAGGTATTGCTCTGACAGGGAATCATGTGCGGATGGGGTGCAAGGTATTGCTCTGACAGGACATCATGTGCGGATAGGGTACAAGGTATTGCTCTGACAGGGAATCATGTGCGGATGGGGGAGGGCAGCATTGCTCTGACAGGACATCATGTGCAGATAGGATACTAGACATTGCTCTGACAGGGTATCATGTGCGGATGGGTACAAGGCATTGCTCTCACAGGGCATTATGTGCACATGGGGTACAAGGCATTGCACTGACAGGACATCAACTGCAGATGGGGGGGACAAGGAATTGCTCTGACGGCATCATGTGCAGATGGGTACAAAGCATCGCTCTGGCAGGGCATTCTGTGCAGATGGGGTACAAGGAATTGCTCTGACAGGGAATCCTGTTCAGATGGGGTACAAGGTATTGCTCTGACAGGGAATCATGTGCAGATGGGGTACAAGGTATTGCTCTGACAGGGAATCATGTGCTGATGGGGTACAAGGTATTGCTCTGACAGGGAATCATGTGCGGATGGGGTACAAGGCATTGCTCTAAGACAGGGGTGGGCAATTAATTTTCCCATGGGGCCGCATGAGAAAGTGCGATGGTTTTGGGGGGCCGGACTAATAAAAACATAGGATGAACGGGGACCAATTTGTTTTTTGGGGATTATTTTTTGTGGAAACTTACTCCCGGGGATGTATCTATATACATGCATTTATACTGATGGTACACAGTAAGGCAGATATATACAGCTTCCTCAGTAAGGTAAAGGTATGTAGATGTATGTCCCCTCAGTCTGGAGGTTAAAAACAGCTCCCCCCAGGCAGGTATATAGATAGGTACAGCTCCCCAGGCAGGAATATAGATAGGTACAGCTCCCCCTCAGGCAGGAATATAGATAGGTACAGTCCCTCAGGCAGGTATTGTAGATAGGTTTCAGCTCCCCTCAAAGGGAGGTAATACATAGGTACAGCTCCCTCAGGCAGGTATATGATAGGTACAACTCCCCTCAGCAGAATATATAGATGGTACAGCTCCCCTCAGGCAGGTATATAGATAGGTACAGCTCCCCTCAAGCAGGTATATAGATAGGTAAGTCCCCCCAGGAGGTATCTAGTTATTTAGGGCTCCATACAGGCAGGAATAGTTAAAGCTTCACACAGGCGATATAAGCTATTAGGCTCCAAAAGGGCAGGTATATAAAAAAGCTCCACACGGCAGGATTAGTTAGGGTGTCCCCAGGCAGGATAGAGATAGTTGGTGTTCCCCAGGCAGGTATAAGATAGCCGGTGTGTCCCCTGCAGATTTTAAATTAGGTGTGCCCCCAGCGGGTATATAGTTAGGTGGTCCCCGGGCGGGAAAATTAGATATTTAGGTGTGTCCCCCAGGAGGTATATAGTTAGGTGTGTCCCCAGGCGGTATATAGTTAGGTGTGCCCCCCGGGCGGTATATAGATAGTTTTGTGTCCCCGGGCAGGTAAAAAGATACAGGTGTGTCCCCAGGAGGGTATTAATAGTTGGTGGCCCCCAGGCGGGTATATAATAGCCAGGTGCCCCCCAGCATATATAAAAGCCAGGTGTGTCCCCAGGCAGGTAATAGAAAAGGTTCCCCCCCCAGGCGGGTATATAGATACCCAAAGGGTGTCCCCCCCCCGGGAAAATAGATATTTTTTAGGGGCCAAAATTAAAACAAAAAACATTACTCACCTTGGGCTTCCGCTTCCCGGCCGAGTGTGTCATCTTCTATCCAGGAGCTTCCCGGGGCTGGTGGGCTTGATGACGTAATGCCCCGGCGCCGGGGACGTTCCTCCGTCAGCCCCTGGCCCGCACAGAGTTATTACTTTTGCGCCGGGAAGGGCAGCGGCCGGTGGGGAAGTTCATCGGCGCTCCCTATACACCAGTAATTACGGACGGCCGGGGGGCCCTTTTCAGCAATACCCCCGGGCGGGGGGGCCGTCACGCACTATTAACGCCCTGGGCCCGTACGCCGCGGGCCGCATCCGACGAGCTGGAGGGGGGGGAAAGGGGCCCCCGGGGGCCGACTTTGCCCGGGTCTCCCTTAAGGGACACATGTGCGATGGTACAGCATTGCTCTTGTATCTGGTGTCTTTTCACTCGATTTTAGGAGCCCTTTTCATGCATGTTTAAAATATCCCGAGGCGGGGAGCACAGAACCTTGTGAGGCACATATTTAAAGCTCGCTACGGCATTTCTAGGGATTACAGTCAAAAAGGGGAAAAAACCACTTTCAAAGTAGTATGCCTGAGCCAGAAGTGTCGTATTAGCGCTGATTTATGACCCGCTGTAGAGCAGGTTCATAAATCAGGTGCATTCTAGACTTATGTTAAGCGCATGAAATTTTTTCGTTTTTTAACAGCAAATTTCATACATGTCATCCTATATGTGGATGGGGTACAAGGTATTGCTCTGACAGGACATCATGTGTTGATGGGTATTGGGCATTACTCTGGCAGGTTTTCTTTTGGATGGGAAAGGGGGCATTAGTCTGGAGGTTTATCTGGTTTATAGGGTACAGAGCATTGCTATGAGAGGGCATCATGTGTGGATGGGTGCAGGGCATCCCCTTGGCGGGTTATCATCGCTGATGGGGACAATCTTGCTTGGCAGTTACATTGTTGAGGGGTACGGGCATTAGTCTGGCAGGTTATAAGGGAAATTTGGTACGGGGCCCCATTGGCTGGCAGGTTATCATGGTGATGGGTACGGGGCTTTGTCTGGCGGGTTTTATCATCGCTGATAGGGTCAGGGCTTTATTGGCGGTTAATCACTGAAGGGTACAGGGCATTAGTTGGGCAGGTTTTCATGTGTGGGGGGGTACAGGGCATTACCTGCGGTTATCAGTGTGGGTGGGTACAGGGCATTCCTTTTGGCGGGGAATCGTGTGGGGGGGGTACGGGCATTATTGGCAGGTTTCATGTGGGGGGGTACAGGGCTTTTTGTTGGCGGTTTCGTGTGGGGGGTCGGGGCATTAAATCGGGCAGGTTTTATGGGGGTGGGTAACGGGGCATTACTTTTCATTTTTAAGGGGGGTGGGTACAGGGCATTATTGGCATTTTTAAAAATGGGGGTGGGTACGGGCATTATTGGCGGTTATCTGCCGATAGGGTACAGGGCTTACCCCTTCCCGGTTTGTCATGTGTGGGGGGTCAGGGCTTTATTTTGGAGGTTTTCATGCGTGATGGGTACTGGGCATTATTGGGGTTTCATGTGTGGGGGGGGTACGGGGCATTAGTTGGCAGGTTATCTTGTGGGTGGGTACAGGGCATTAGTCGGCAGGATATGGGGGTTGGGGGTCAGGGCATTACTCTGGCGGGTTATCATGCCCCTATAGGGTACAGGGCATTAGCGGCGGGTTATAATGTGTGGGTGGGACGGGCATTAGTCGGCGGTTTCAGTGTGGGTGGGTAAGGGCTTACTCTGGAGGTTTTATGTGTGGGGGGGGAAAAGGGGGTTATTGGCGGGGTTTAGTGTGGATGGGTACAGGGCATCCCTCTGGCAGGTTATCATGCACTGATAGGGTACAGGGCTTGTTGCGGGTTTTATCATCATGTTGGGTAGGGGGCATTACTCTGGGGGGTTACATGCACTGTGGGGTACAGGGCTTAGCTTTTCAGATTATCATGGTGGGTGGGTACAGGGCTTGTCTGGCAGGTTACATTGTGGGTGGGTACGGGCATTAGTCGGCAGGTTATCATGTTGGGTGGGTAAGGGCTTAGTGGGGATTTTTATCAGTGTGGGTGGGTAAGGGGCATTACTCTGACAGGTTTATAATGTGGGGGGGGGGTACGGGGCATTAGTCTGGCAAGTTATCAGTGTGGGGGGGGGTACGGGGTAAGTTGGGGGTTATCTGTGGGGGTGGGACAGGGCATTACTCTGGCAGGTTATCATGGGGGGGGTACGGGAAATTATCTGGCAGGTTATCCTGTGGGGGTGGGTACAGGGCTTTACTCTGGCAGGATATCATGTGTGGGTGGGTACTGGGCTTTTGTCTGGCAGGTTATCATGTGTGGGTGGGTACAGGGCATTAGTCTGGCAGGTTATCATGTGTGGGTTGGTACACGGCATTACTCTTGCAGGTTGTCATGTGTGGGTGGGTACAGGGCATTAGTCTGGCAGGTTATCATGTGTGGGTGGGTACAGGGCATTAGTCTGGCAGGTTATCATGTGTGGGTGGGTACAGGGCATGGCTCTGGCAGGTTATCATGTGTGGGTGGGTACAGGGCATTGCTCTGGCAGGTTATCATGTGTGGGTGGGTACAGGGCATTACTCTGGCAGGTTATCATGTGTGGGTGGGTACTGGGCATTACTCTGGCAGGTTATCATGTGTGGGTGGGTACAGGGCATTAGTCTGGCAGGTTATCATGTGTGGGTGGGTACAGGGCATTACTCTGGCAGGTTATCATGTGTGGGTGGGTACAGGGCATTACTCTGGCAGGTTATCATGTGTGGGTGGGTACAGGGCATTACTCTGGCAGGTTATCATGTGTGGGTGGGTACAGGGCATTACTCTGGCAGGTTATCATGTGTGGGTGGGTACAGGGCATTAGTCTGGCAGGTTATCATGTGTGGGTGGGTACAGGGCATTACTCTGGCAGGTTATCATGTGTGGGTGGGTACAGGGCATTACTCTGGCAGGTTATCATGTGTGGGTGGGTACAGGGCATTAGTCTGGCAGGTTATCATGGGGTGGTGGGTACAGGGCATTACTGTTGTGGGTGGGTACAGGGCATTTCTCTGGCAGGTTAATGTGGGGGTTTGGTACAGGGCATTACTCTGGCAGGTTATCATGTGTGGGTGGGTACAGGGCATTACTCTGGCAGGTTATCATGTGTGGGTGGGTACAGGGCATTAGTCTGGCAGGTTATCATGCACTGATAGGGTACAGGGCATTAGTCTGGCAGGTTATCATGTGTGGGTGGGTACAGGGCATTACTCTGGCAGGTTATCATGTGTGGGTGGGTACAGGGCATTACTCTGACAGGTTATTGATGTAGTTTTCCTTTCTTAGCAACCTCTCTGTCTCCCACGGACCTTCAAACATAACAATGCACTGTGATTCTATTCAAAAGATTAGAATGCTTTATTATGGACTGACATGATTTTTTAAAGGGTTTTATGGGCCCTTTGATCATACAGAAAAGGTAGGCATATTACAATCCAATCAAGATAAGTATATAGCATAGATATGGTTACAATCCAATCAGTGTCTTAATGTAAAGATACCATTTAATTATTAAAATCATGACACCTCCCATCTACCAAAAAATAAAAATGAATACTCTGACATCTGCCTTAGTTACACAAATCTAAAAACCCTTAAACAAGCAGCAGCTATGGCCTGTTATTCAAGGGCCACGGCCTCTAGACGTATCTCTAAGACCAAATATGTGAGCGAAAAAGAACATTGTCCTTGTATCCTAGTCAGAAATTTATAAAAGAACAAAGATTTAAGTTTGAAGAAGACAAGATGGATGCCATAAATTAAAATGATTATCAAACTATCAAACTTATTTTCAATTCTGTTTCAGTTATCATGTGTGGGTGGGTACAGGGCATTACTCTGACAGGTTATCATGTGTGGGTGGGTACAGGGCAAATTTCTAGGCAGGTTATGTGTGGGTGGGTACGGGCATTACTCTTTACAGGTTAAACATGTGTGGGTGGGTACAGGGCATTACTCTGACAGGTTATCATGTGTGGGTGGGTACAGGGCATTGCTCTGGCAGGTTATCATTTTGTGGGTGGGTTACAGGGCATTGCTCTGGCAGGTTATCATGTGTGGGTGGGTACAGGGCATTAGTCTGGCAGGTTATCATGTGTGGGTGGGTACAGGGCATTACTCTGGCAGGTTATCATGTGTGGGTACAGGGCATTAGTCTGGCAGGTTATCATGTGTGGGTGGGTACAGGGCATTAGTCTGGCAGGTTATCATGTGTGGGTGGGTACAGGGCATTACTCTGGCAGGTTATCATGTGTGGGTGGGTACAGGGCATTACTCTGGCAGGTTATCATGTGTGGGTGGGTACAGGGCATTACTCTGGCAGGTTATCATGTGTGGGTGGGTACAGGGCATTAGTCTGGCAGGTTATCATGTGTGGGTGGGTACAGGGCATTAGTCTGGCACTGGCAGGTTATCATGTGTGGGTGGGTACAGGGCATTACTCTGACAGGTTATCATGTGTGGGTGGGTACAGGGCATTAGTCTGGCAGGTTATCATGTGTGGGTGGGTACAGGGCATTAGTCTGGCAGGTTATCATGTGTGGGTGGGTACAGGGCATTACTCTGACAGGTTTTCATGTGTGGGTGGGTACAGGGCATTACTCTGGCAGGTTATCATGTGTGGGTGGGTACAGGGCATTAGTCTGGCACTGGCAGGTTATCATGTGTGGGTGGGTACAGGGCATTACTCTGGCAGGTTCTCATGTGTGGGTGGGTACAGGGCATTACTCTGGCAGGTTATCATGTGTGGGTGGGTACAGGGCATTACTCTGGCAGGTTATCATGTGTGGGTGGGTACAGGGCATTACTCTGGCAGGTTATCATGTGTGGGTGGGTACAGGGCATTGCTCAGGACATGGTTTGTCTTCTGTACAGGGCACAGCCCATCTAACGGAGCCTCTCCAAACTCCCAGACGGGACAGCTGAGGCGCATGCGCACTCGGCCTCTCGGGAATGTCCGTGCTGCGGGGTGTCCGGGAATGTCACCGCGTCCTCTGTGCTCGGCCATCGCTTGGTGTAGAGGAGACACCGGGGACCCCTGTGGCTGCCGATCCGTTACTTCCCCCATTCCCGGGCTGCAGTGCGTGGCAGGCGGCGGCCGGACCCCGGGAGTGACCGTACATGGAGTGCACCATCCCAGCCCAGTGCCAGCTGCTCTTCCGAGCCTGTGAGGATGGAGACCTGGAGAGCGCCCGCAGGCTGCTGGAGCCGGACACATCCAGCGGCTCGTCCTGCATCGGGAGCCGGGAGGGAGCGGCGGACACCGCGGGAGACAGCTCGGCGCTTGTTCCGGTGGACTCCACGGACGAGGACGGGAACACCGGGCTGCAGCTGGCGGCCGGGGGCGGCCATGAACCGCTGGTCAGGTTCCTGCTCAGGAAAGGGGCCTCAGTGGACAGCAGGAACCACTACGGCTGGACGCCGCTCATGCAGGCAGCCAGGTACAGAGCCTCCTCCACAGCGCGCTACACTAGAAGCCCGGCAGGTCCTCAGCCCCCACTAGAAGCCCGGCAGGTCCTCAGCCCCCACTAGAAGCCCGGCAGGTCCTCAGCCCCCACTAGAAGCCCGGCAGGTCCTCAGCCCCACTAGAAAGTCGGCAGGTCCTCAGCCCCCCACTAGAAGCCCCGCAGGTCCTCAGCCCCAACTAGACGTCCGGCAGGTCCTCCGCCCCCACTAGAAGCCCGGCAGGTCCTCTGCCCCCACTAGAAGTCCGGCAGGTCCTCAGCCCCCACTAGAAGTCCGGCAGGTCCTCAGCACCCCTTTGAAGCCCGGCAGGTCCTCAGGCCACACCAGAAGCCCGGCAGGTCCTCAGCCCCCACTAGAAGCCCGGCAGGTCCTCAGCCCCCACTAGAAGCCCGGCAGGTCCTCAGCCCCCACTAGAAGTCCGGCAGGTCCTCAGCCCCCACTAGAAGCCCGGCAGGTCCTCAGCCCCCACTAAAACCCCGCAGGTCCTCAGCCCCCACAGAAGCCCCGGCGGGCCCTTCGCCCCCACTAAACCCCTCCTCAGCCCCCTAAAACCCCCTCCTCACCCCCTAAACCCCCCAGCCCCCTAAAGCCCGCCCCCAAGCCCCCCTAAAACCCCGCTTCCCACCCCCACTAAACCCCAAAGGTCCCCACAGCCCCCTACGAGCCCTCCTCGCCCCCGCTACAGACCCCCCCTCCTCAGCCCCGCTACAGAGCCTCCTCTCCCCCCCGTAGAGCCTCCCCCCCACAGCCCCCCCAGACCCCCCTCCCACCCCCCTACAGACCCCCTCCTCCTAGCCCCCTACAGACCTCCTCCTCCCCCCCCGTACAGAGCCCCCTCCAGCCCCCGTAAGAGCCCCTCCCCCCCAGCCCCGTACGAGCCCCCCCCCCCACACCCCCCGTACCAGCCGCCTCTCCAAAACCCCCGCTACAGGCGCCTCCTCCACAGCCCCCGCTCAGAGCCGCCCCCCCTCCACAGCCCCCCACAGACCCCGCCTCCCCACAGCCCCCTCAGAGCCGCCTCCTCCACCCCCCCCTACAGACCGCCTCCTCCCAGCCCCGCTACGGCCGCCTCCTCCCCCCCCCCGAAAAGGGGGCCCCCTCTCCCACCCCCCGCTCAGAGCCCCCCCCCCAACCCCCCGCTACGCGCCCCCCTCCAAGCCCCGAACAGGCCTCCTCCCAGCCCCGCACAGAGCCCCCCCTCCCCCCCGCTACAGAGCCGCCCCCCAACCCCCCTAAGAAGCCCCCCCTTCCCACCCCCCGCAAGAGCCCCCTCCCACCCCCCTACAGGCCTCCCTCCCAGCCCCCCCAGAGCCTCCTCCTCAAGCCCCGCCAGGCCCCTCCTCAGCCCCCGTACGAGCCCCCCCTCACCCCCCCTACAGGCCCTCCTACCCCCCGCTACAGACCCCTCCCACCCGCTACAAAAACCCGGGGTCCCGCCCCCACTAAAAACCCGGCTTCCAGCCCGCCAGAACCCGGCTCCTCAGCCCCCCTAAAGAGCCCCTCCTCAGCCCCCGTAAGAGCCTCCCCCTCACCCCCCGCTACAGAGCCCTCCTCCCCCCCCCCGCTACAGAGCCGCCCTCCCAGCCCCACTCAGAGCCGCTCCCCACCCCCCTACAGAGCCCCTCTCCACAGCCCCCTAAGGCCCCTCCTCAGCCCCCTCAGAGCCTCCTCCCACCCCCCCTAAGGGACTCCCCTCAGCCCCTACGGCCCTCCTCCCCCACCCCCCAAAAAGCCCCCTCCTCCCAGCCCCCGTACAGAGCCCCTCCCACCCCCCGCTAAAAAGCCCCCTCCTCCCAGCCCCCCTACAGGGGGCCTCCTCCTCAGCCCCCGCTACAAGGGCCTCCTCCTCCCAGCCCCCTCCGGCCCCCCCCTCCACAGCCCCCGCTACGACCCCTCCACAGCCCCGCTACAGACCCCTCCACACCCCGCACGACCTCCTCCTCCAGCCCCCTACAGAGCCCCTCCCCCCAACCCCCCAAGGGCCGCCTCTCCACAGCCCCCCTTTACAGAGCCCCTCCCCCCACCCCCCACTAAAAAGGGGCCCCCTCCCCCACCCCCCTAAGACCCTCCCCCAGCCCCGTACAGAGCCTCCCCCAAAAGCCCCCGCTCGAGCCTCCTCCTTCCACCCCCGCTACGGCCCCCTCCCCCTTCAAGCCCCCGCTACAGAGCCCCCCCTCTTCACGCCCCACTACGGGCCCTCCTCCTCACAGCCCACTAAGAGCCCCCTTCCCCACCCCCCATAAGAGCCCCCCCTCCACAGCCCCGTAAAGACCCGCCCCCCCCAAAACCCCCGTACAGAGCCGCCCCCTCCACACCCCCCGCCAGAGCCCCCTCCTCCCACCCCGCTACAGAGCCCCTCCCCACAGCCCCCGCTACAGACCCGCCTCCTCCCGCCCCCGCACAGACCCGCCTCCCCCACACCCCCCGTACAGAGCCGCCCCTCCACGCCCCCGCTAAGAGCCGCCTCCTCCAAGCCCCCGCTACAGAGCCCCCCTCCCACCCCGTACAGACCGCCTCCCCCAGCCCCGCACAGACCCGTCCTCCACAGCCCCCGCTACAGACCCCTCCCCCAAACCCCCCCGCTACAGGCGCCCCCCCCAAAGCCCCCACAGAGCCCCCTCCTCCACAGCCCCCCCAAGAGCCCTCCCCCACAGCCCCGCTACAGAGCCGCCCCTCCAACCCCCCGACAGAGCCGCCTCCTCCCACCCCCCGCTACAGACCCGCCTCCCCCACACCCCCCTACAGGCCGCCCCCCCAACCCCGCACAGAGCCCCCTCCTCCACAGCCCCCGCTACAGAGCCCCCTCCCCCAAGCCCCGCTAAGACCTCCTCCCCCCGCCCCCGCACAGAGCCTCCTCCTCAGCCCCCCGCTCAGAGCCGCCCCCTCAGCCCCCCAAGGCCTCTCCTCAGCCCCCTACAGACCCCTCCCCTCAGCCCCGCTACAAGCCTCCTCCTCAGCCCCAACAAAAGCCCGGGCAGGTCCTCGCCCCCACTAGAAGCCCGGCGGCCTCACCCCGCTACACAGAAGCCCGGCAGGTCCTCACCCCCCCACTACAGAGCCTCCTCCTCGCCCCCGCACAGACCCTCCCCCTCAGCCCCCGTACAGACCCCTCCTCCTCCCACCCCCGCTAAGACCCGCCCCCCCACACCCCCCGCTACAGAGCCCCCTCCTCCAACCCCCGCTAAGAGCGCCCCTCCACAGCCCCGCTACAGGCCGCCTCCTCCACAGCCCCGCTCAGAGCCTCCCCCTCACCCCCCGCACAGAGCCCCCTCTCCCCCCCGCTACAGAGCCTCCCACAGCCCCCTACAGAGCCTCCTCCACACCCCCCTACAGGCCTCCTCCTCACCCCCCGCTACAAGCCCTCCCTCGCCCCCCTACGGGCCCCTCCCCCTCCCCCCCCGCTAAGAGCCTCCTCCTCAGCCCCGCTACAAGCCTCCCCTCCACACCCCCGCTACAGAGGCCCCCTCCACAGCCCCCGTACAGGCCGCCCCCTCCACAGCCCCGCTACAGAGCGCCCCCCTCCCCCCCAAAGACCCCCCCCGGCTACAGAGCCGCCCCCTCCACACCCCCGTCAGAGCCGCCCCCCCACCCCCCCGCTACAGAGGCCCCTCCTCAGCCCCCCTACAGAGCTGCCTCCTCAGCCCCGCTCAGAGCTCCCCCTTTTCCCCCCGCTACAGAGCCCCCTCCTCAGCCCCCGCTGAGCCTCCCCTCAGCCCCCGCTAAGAGCCTCCTTCACCCCGCTACCTAGAAGCCGGGGCGGTCCTCGCCCCATAGAACCCCGGCGGGCCCCTCCCCCCGCTCACTAGAAGCCCGGCAGGTCCTCAGCCCCCACTACAGAGCCTCCTCCTCAGCCCCCGCTACAGAGCCTCCTCCTCAGCCCCCGCTACAGAGCCTCCTCCTCCACAGCCCCGCTACAACCCCCTCCTCCACACCCCCCATACAGAGCCGCCTCTCACAGCCCCGTACAGAAGCCCCCCCACACCCCCCGCCAACCCGCTCTCCAACCCCCCGCTACAGAGCCGCTCCTCCACCCCCCCGCTACAGAGCCCCCTCCCCCACAGCCCCGTACAGAGCCCCCTCCCCCCACAGCCCCCTACAGAGCCCCCCCCTCACCCCCGCACAGAGCCCCCCTCCTCAGCCCCCGCACAAGCCCCCTCCTCCACCCCCCCACTACGAGCCCCCTCCACAGCCCCACTACAGAGCCCCCTCCCCAAGCCCCCACACAGACCCTCCTCCTCCAACCCCCCACTACAGACCCTCCCCTCAGCCCCCGCTACAGAGTCCCCCTCACCCCCCATTACGAGCTCCCCCCCTCACCCCCGTACAGACCCCCTTTCCCCCTCGCCCCCGCTCAGAGCCCCCTCCCCCTAGCCCCGCTACAGGCCCCCTCCTCCTCAGCCCCCCGGTATAACCCCCCTCCTCCTCCCCCGCTCAAGCCCCCTCCCCCCACAGCCCCCACTACAGAGCCTCCTCCTCCACAGCCCCCACTACAGAGCCGCCTCCTCCACAGCCCCCACTACAGAGCCTCCTCCTCCTCAGCCCCCGCTACAGAGCCTCCTCCTCCACAGCCCCCGCTACAGAGCCTCCTCCTCAGCCCCCGCTACAGAGCCGCCTCCTCCACAGCCCCCGCTACAGAGCTCCTCCACACCCCCCACACAAAGCCTCCTCCACAGCCCCCACTACAAAGCCTCCTCCTCAGCCCCCGCTAAAAGACCCCTCCTCCCCCACAGCCCCCACTACAGAGCATCCTCCTCCTCAGCCGCCACTTCAGAGTGTCCTCCTCCTCATCCTCCCCTACTGAGCAGCCTCCTCCTCCACAGCCCCCACTACAGAGCCTCCTCCTCCACAGCCCCCACTACAGAGCCTCCTCCTCCACACCCCCCGCTTCAGAGCCTCCTCCAGAGCCCCCGCTACAGATCCGCCTCCTCAGCCCCCGCTACAGAGCCTCCTCCTCCACAGCCCCCGCTTGAGAGCCTCCTCCTCAGCCCCCCTACGAGCCGGCCTCTCAGCCCCCGCTACAGAGCCTCCTCCACACCCCCCGCTACAGAGCCTCCTCCTCACCCCCGCTACAGAGCCTCCCCCCACACCCCCCGCTACAGAGCCCCCTCCTCAGCCCCCGCTACAGAGCCCCTCCTCAGCCCCCACTACAGAGCCGCCTCCTCCTCAGCCCCCACTACAGAGCCTCCTCCTCAGCCCCCGCTACAGAGCCGCCTCCTCAGCCCCCGCTACAGAGCCTCCTCCTCCACAGCCCCCACTACAGAGCCTCCTCCACAGCCCCCGCTACAGAGCCTCCTCCACAGCCCCCGCTACAGAGCCTCCTCCTCAGCCCCCGCTACAGAGCCTCCTCCTCAGCCCCCGCTACAGAGCCTCCTCCTCAGCCCCCGCTACAGAGCCGCCTCCTCAGCCCCCCCGACAGAGCCGCCTCCACAGCCCCCACTACAGAGCCTCCTCCTCAGCCCCCGCTACAGAGCCTCCTCCTCAGCCCCCGCTACAGAGCCTCCTCCTCAGTCCCCGCTACAGAGCCCGGCGCGTCTCGCGGCAACTCTTATTTATAACATAGCATGTATGACCCCCAAGGAAGCAGTCATGTCAGGCCAATACATGGGGACATCTTACCCACATGGGAAATTGTTCAAAAGGGGGCTCATTGACACATGAGCCACAGCTTCTCTGGGCTATCTTATCTTTTCACGTTCGCCAGGACGTATGCATACATCCTAGGTCGTTAGGGGGTTAAAACAGTTAATAACACTGGAAAACACTTAGGCCATGTTCACACGGCTTAATTGCGGGACGTAATTACGTCCCGCAATTACGGCGTGTGGCCGGGGGCAGGAGCGGGGGACTGAGCAGGGGCCTGCACTTCGCCGGCCCATTGACTTGAATGCCAGCGGCGCTATACGCCGCTAGTAATTCACATGTCAATTATCTCCCCGCCCGCGGATTCGCCGGCGGGGAGAGGAGACGTAATCCATATTTCTCTATGAGAACTGTGAATTACCGTAATGAATTGGGCCTTTTTTCTGCCCGTAATTGGCGCACTTCGGCGGTAAATTACGGACCGGATTACGGCCCATTTTAAACCGTGTGAACATGTCTTTAGGCTACGTTCACACGGCTAATTGAAGGGAGTACAGTACGCCCCGCAATTACGCCGGGTGTTCGGGAGCTCCCGTGTTGCGGGGGGGAGGGGAGGTGTGGCCGCAGACAGTCATTATTCGCGGCGCGTGAGCGGCGTGAATAAATGACGTGTCACTTGTCTGCCTGCGCGTCATATAGTACGCCTGGGTAGAGGAGGCGTAATCCATAGTTCTCATGAGAACTGTGGATTACCGTAATGATTGGGGCGTATTAGAGCTCAGTACGCCGCGAAATACGGGCCGAAATACATCCCAATTTAACCCGTGTGAACATAGCCTTAGTTTGGTGTTTTAAAAGTTGGAACCGTTTTTGAGTATGTTTGGGGCACTGATTGTGAATATGACACCCGTTTTCACCTATCAGCTCCAGTTTTGAAGATCCGGCTTTGTCATCTTACCAAGTAGATGCTGCTGAAAGTAGTGGTGTCTCATTATTGTACTAAAGAAATGTTGGAAATTCTTGTGAAACAGAAAAGACAAATTTTAGAACATTTAATGAACACATGCAAACAAAAACATGAATGTGCATAAGCAAATTCTATCTATCTGAATATTTATACACAGATTAATCACAAAAACAATGTAGAATCGTGTAATCAGCATCTCATAAACTAGAGCTGCTAGAACTGAATGGATGGGATTTTCGGACTCAGCAGCACTCCAATACCCAGAATAAGGTCAAAATTTCTAGGCACCAATAAATATTTTTTGTTTCCCTGTGTAATACATTGTGGTTGTGCTGTGTTTTGTGCCGCACACTTACTTCTCTGTGTGATTGCGCTGCTATACTTTGTATTATTTTAATCTCTCTGTGATTTAAGTTCTAACATTCAATATTGTAATCTCCTGTCTTATTTTCCCCCTCAGGTCTGGACATTTAAATGTTGCGTTAATACTATTGGAGAATGGTGCCGATGTCAATGCCCAGAATCGTCTAGGAGCGAGTGTCCTAACGGTGGCCTCAAGAGGCGGCCATGCAAGCGTGGTCAAGCTACTTCTTGAGACTGGAGCGTTTGTGGACAATTATGACCATTTCGACGTTAACATAGTGAGTAGCAAAGGCCACAGAGAGGATATGCCAGAGATCACAGCTCTGATGACCTCTGCCCAGCATGCTCATGAAGCCGTGGTACGTTTACTATTGGACTGGGGAGCCGACGTGAATTATCATGTAAAGACAGGATGGAGTCCATTGATGTTGGCGGCCCTTCATGGACGTGTCAGTGTGGCCCAGCAGCTGGTAGATAGGGGTGCTGATCCGGATCAAGTGAACGGTTTGGATAAAACGCCTTTTGAAATTGCCCTGAACTTCAAACACAAAGACATGAAGGATTATCTGGATTCTATAACCACAATCAGACCTAAGACTGGTAGGGGGCAACTGTTCTATATTTGTGTTCTCTTTTTATCCTGTTATATTGAAAGCCATAATATTCCTATTATTTCTATATAATTGATAAAGCATTAGCATATTCTGTTTAGGATGATCCCATTGATGCATTAAAGAGATGTTTCCACCATGGATTTTGCTGTTATATTGCCAGGATATGCCATCACTCTGATAGGGTGGGTTCCACCTCTGGAATCCGCACCTATCTTGGGAACGGGCTTCTAAAAATTTAATCGCGGGAATGGAGAGCTGGTTGCACTTGCATGCAACTCTCTGTTCTGCTCTATGGGAGTTCTGAGTACAGGTAAGTAGTGAGTTCAGCTGTGCTCGGAACTCCCATAGAAGAGAAGGGACAGTCATGTACAGGCGCGACCGGCTCTCCATTCAGAGCCAAAACTTTTGGGCTGGTCCCAAGATAGGTGCAGGTTCCACCTCTGGGTCCTGCACCTATCAGATGTTGATGTCACATCCCAGCGATATGCCTTCCAAGTCTATGTTGGGAACACCCCTTTAACGGCCTTTCACTTTGGCACTGTGCTGCCCACAGACTATTTAAATTTGAACTCTAGAAATACTGTAGAGCTAGTGCCTTTTATTTGAATTTGTCAGAAAGCAAGTCCAGAGATAAAGGTTTCTCATATTACTTGCAACACAACAAAGGATGAAGAGGGGTTGGTGCTATACGTATGGCTCAGATCTCTCACTTATTCCCATAGTACATTTAGGTAGGGAACTTATAGAGGCTTATTGTTAAATTTGTGGTTGAAATTATTTATTTAACCCCCTAACCCACATTTGACGCACCCATACGTCAAGGTCGGGTAGTGTTTCCCGCAAATTGATGTATGGGTACGTCATGGCGATATTGCAAGCTCACAATTGGAGCTTCGCAAGATCGCGGCATGGGACCAGCGGTATATTACCGCTGGCATCATGTCACATCCCCTGCGGCTGGAGTGAGCTCTTGCCGCAGGTGACCCTTCATTATTGCGACCATGATTGGTCGCGATAATGAAGCTGCCCGCGACCGGCGCAGCCCCTCCTGCCCGCGACCGTCTCAGTAACCGGTCCACTCACCCGACAGCCCGGACGCTTTCTGAAAGCATCAGGGTTGTCCGGTGACGTCACCAAGCCTGCAATGCATTGTGGGCATGGTGATTGTCACCATGGCGACCGGTACACAGCAGTAATGCTGTGTGCAGGTCTCCTATTGTATGAGAGATTTGAATATCACTCATACAATTCCCCTCTGGGGAAAAGTGAAAAAAAATGTAAAAAAGTAAAAGAAAGTGAAACACAAAAAATAAAAAAACACGTACACCTTTTCCCCCTTTACAAATGCCAATCGCCCCAAGAAAGATAAAAAATAAATAAAGAACACATATTTGGTATCGCCACGTGCGTAACGACCCACTCTATCAATATGTCACATTAATTAACCCGTACGGTGAACATCGTAAAAAAAAAAAACAAAAAACCACATATAAACGCCAAAGTGGTACCAATTAAAACGTCAGTTCAACCCGCAAACAAAAAGTCCTTACACAGCTTTGTATACGGAAAAATAAAAAAGTTATGGCTATCAGAAGATAGCGATGCATAAACATTGTTTTACACAATAAAAACACTTCAAAAAAAAAAAAGTGTTTCTGCCGTAATCGTCTCGACCCACAGATTAAAATAACTTTACGCGTATATTGCACGGTGAGCGTTGTTTAAAAAAAAAAAAAAAAAAAAACACTACTAGGATTGCAGTATTTTCTCACCCTGCCTTCCAAAAAACGGATTTAAAAGCGATCGAAAACCGTGTTCCCCAAATTATACCAATAAAACGTCAACTCATCCCGCAAAAAACAAGCCCTACACAGCTTCGTACACAGAACAATAAAAAGTTATGGCTCTCAGACTATGGCGATGCAAAAACGTGTTTTCTTTTTGAATAAAAGTTTTTCTATTGTGTAGAAACAGTAAAACATAAAAAAGAATACAAATTTGGTATCTCTGTAATTGTATCGACCTGCTGAGAAATAATAGCATGTCATTTATACCGCACGGTGACCGCTGTAAAAAAATTAAAATAAAAAACACTACCAGGATTGCTGTATTTTGTTCAAAATGACTCACAAAAACTTTAATAAAAAGTGATCAAAGCTTCATATGCATCCCATAATGGTACCAATGAAAACATCAACTTATCCCGCAAAAAACAAGCCCATAATCAGCTCCGTATACAGAAAAATATGGCTGTCAGAGTAGGACAACATAAAAACGCAATTTTTTATAAACTCAATTCTATTGTGTACAAGTAATAGAACATAAAAAAACTATATAAATTTATATTATTGCAATTGTACCGACCCTTTTAAAGTTATCCTGTCATTTATCCCTTATGGCGAACACTGTAAAAATGAAGCCCAAAAAACAGTGGCGGAACTGCCCACCCCCCCCCCCCCCCCTGCTCCCCATTTTCAAGGCCCAATGCTAAAAAAACTACGGAACACCTGTGGTGCCTATTTTGCAGGAGTCGGCATAAAATGGACCGACTCCAACTCCCAAAATATAAAATAAGTTGGTCCAGTTAGTTTGATGCAGTGCAAAGAGCAATTTTATTATATACAGTCATCTTACCTATCTTATACATAAATGTGACTTGCAAGTATTTAGCATCTGCTTAGTTCTGCAGAATCTTTCCTGTAACTGCATTGTTACTGTTTTGCTCCTAAAAATCAAAATGTTAATTTTTATTATTTTGTTAGTATTTGGGAAATCTGCCTGAATCCTTCTGGGCTCTGAATCAGATTCAATCATATCTTGACCAAAATCTGATCCCAGGTCTCTTCTACACATTCAAAAGATCAAAACATTGTTACCCTTTTGCCCGAGTTTGTCAGTGTCTGTTCTACCTAAATAGCTTGATTGTTGTATCATAAAGTGACAAAAAGCCAGATGTAACCATTTTACTACAGTAAGGCTATGTCTACACTGCAGTGGACAAAAAAAACCACCTGAAAACGAATTACTAAAAACTTTCATGAAACGGAGTTTTCTGTCCACTGCCTGTCAAAAGCAGCTGAAAAAACGGCCGTTTTTTGGCGCGTTTTTCGTTTTTTGAGCGTTTTTTTTGAGCGTCTTTGCTCTGCTTTTTAATGTATGCACAAATTAAAGCCATTGGATTAAACTACACCCTACAGGTGGAGTTAACATGTTAAGTAGTTCACTTCCTTTAGATCACTGTAGCCATTGTGAGCACATTGTTCTTGTGTGCCTGTACTGGTCTACTACTTTATTAAATTTTGCACCAGATTCTTGCACCAAAATCCACAAAAACCCACATTATCTTTCCATACAACAAGATAACTGTATTAGCATCAAAATCTGTAAAGAAAAGGATTTTAGCGGCAAAATCCAAAAAAAAACGCATTATTGCGCCAAATTCCGTAAAAAAAAATATTTTTAGTGTCAGAACCCAGAACACTTTATTAGTGCCAACATTTTTAAAAATATAGATCTTTAAAAAAAAAATGGATTTTGGCACTAAAATCCGTAAAAAAAACTATTTTTTGTTGTCAAAAGATAGATCACTTTATTAGCGCCAAAATCTGTAAAGATACGGATTTTAGCCCAAAAAGCCATAAAAAAACGGATTCTAGTGCCGAAATCTGTAAAAAGAAACTTATTTTTTGCTGTCAGAAGCGAGATCACTTTATTCGCGGCAAAATCTGTAAAAAAAAAAATTATTTTAGTGCCAAAAAAACATAAAAAAAAGGATTCTTGCGCCAAAATCCGTAAAAAAACTTATTTTTGCCGTCAGAAGCGAGATAATTATTAGCGCCAAAATCTGTAAAAAATTATTTTAGTGCCAAAAAACGAAAAAAAAGATTCTTGCGGAAAATTCCCTAAAAAAAAAAATTTCGGGGTCAGAAACGGATAAGTTTTTTAGCGGCAAAATCTGTAAAAAAAAAAAAAAAATTTTAGTGCCAAAAACCGTAAAAAAAACGGATTCTTGCGCCAAAATTCATAAAAAATGTATTTTGCGTCAAACAGATAACTTTATAGCGCAAAATATGTTTAGAAAACGATTTTAGCATCAAAATCTTAAAAAAAAAAAAAAAAAAAAAACCAACTGATTCTGATGCCAAAATCTATTAAAAAAAACGTATTTTTAGCGAAAAAAATATGAATTGCGCAAAAATCGTTAGCGACCAAAGCATGATAATTTTATTACAAAAGGTACAAAAAAGGACACATCAGACACTTGTATGCAAATTTGATAATGAATAACCTTTGTTACCCCCCATTATAGGTGGGACTTGGGTCTCTGGGAGGGTTTTCATTGAAAAATTGCGGGAAAAAACTCCCCAACAGACGTCCGGCGCTTTCCAGAGATTCCTGTAGTCAATTTTCTGCCCAGCTGTGCCGTTTTTTAGAGAATGTTGCAAAATACGACCAGTAAAAAAACGAGCAGAAAAAAGCTCAGCGTAGACAGCAGCACGTTTTTACATTAGAAGTCTATGGGAGAGGATTACAGTCGTTTTTCCAGCTTTTTTAGAAAACGAAAAACGCTGAGCAGTGTAGACATAGCCGAAGGGTGCTTTGACACGGTGCGTTTTTGATGCGTTTTTTCAATGGGTTTTTTAGCAGGAAGACATAGCATAAGCTGTACATTGCTTCCACAAAAACTGCGGTAATTACGATGCGATTTTTTACACAATATACCGCAATTTTTGCCGTGATTTTTGTGCAGCAATGTACAGCATTAATTGCTGTGCCTTCCTGACAAAAATGCATTGAAAAACGCACCAAAAATGCACTGTGTGAAAGCACCCTAAAGTTATCACTTAAATATGCACCATTCGGGAGTCGAAGGTTTGGGAAATTGAGGAGTCGGGGCTTTGGCTTGCTGACTCCACAGCCCTGTGGAGCAGGCAAAGCGCTGGCCCAGGGGAGTAGACTCTGCTCCCATGGCAAACAGCTTTCAGCAACATTTTTCCCCTTGCTTTCAAAGAAGTAGAAGAGTTCAAATATTCATCAAAACGGACTGTGGCTGAGGCAATTCCTTTATTACCCTGACATTGTTAAGATTTGCCCCTGTGGTAGGTTTCCCCCAACCCAAGTTATGTAGAGGGGCCGTCTCTAGCCTGGAAATAATGAGATCAGATGTGAGGTCATGTATGCAGGATCTGATGGAGGCAATACTATTTCTCAGAACAAATTCAGAGACTCCACAAATGTTTCCTGCAGTGTTTTGCATATTACAATTTTTTTTGGTCCTAAAGTCATTCCAATAAATATATTTTACACTACAAGCAAAAGGTAAAAAATGGTTTTTTAACTTGTGGGCTTTCAGGCTCCTATCTCTCCATCCACTACAGCTTTACATGAGTACTTAATTTTATATACAGTCATCTTCCCTATCTTATACATAAATTGACTTGCAAGTATTTAGCATCTGCTTAGTTCTGCAGATCTTTCCTGTAACTGCATTGTTACTGTTTTTTCTCCTAAAATCAAATGTTTAATTTTTATTTTTTGGTTAGTATTTGGTAAATCCCCCTTTGGCTCAGCTCTGCCTGAATCCTTCTGGCTCTGGTCAGATCAAGCATATATTGGCCAAAATCTGATCCCAGGTCTCTTCTACACATTCCCAATGTTGATGCAGACTGGACTTGGATACAAATACAGCTTTTTCTTCAACTCTACCCACAGGTGTTCAAAAGATGAAAACATTGTTACCCTTTTGCTTGTCAGTGTCTGTTCTACTAAATAGCTTATTATTGTATCAAAAAGGTGATAACAGCCTGATTTTACCATTATCTACAGTAAAGTTATCACTTAAACATGCGACGTGTATGAGGGAGTTGGGAGTCGGAGGTTTGGGAAATTGAGGAGTCGGAGTCGGGGCTTTGGCTTGCCGACTCCACATCCCTATGTCACCCAAAATGTGCAATACACCCCTAGATGAGATCCATGAGGTGTGTTGAATCCAAAATGGGTCAACTTCTGGAAGATTTCACCTGTTCTGGTACTTTGGGGGCTTTGCAAATGCGACATGGCCCCACCAAAATCTGCGTTCCAAAAGCCAGTTTTGCAACACCATTTGGGATGCTTTTTTTCCCAGGATTCCATGTAAAAATTAAACATTTTCAGCTAAAATTGCAGATTATTGGAAAATTTTTTTTTTCAGAACCGAACGTTAAAAAAAACACCTGTGGGAACGCTAAAAAAGCACCTGTGGGGTCAATATACTGACTGCACCCCTGGATATATTCCTTAAGGGGTGTAGTTTCCAATATGGGGTATTTTTAAGGGATGTTTATTAACGTTTTAGCCCTTAGGGTGTCCGCAAACCTGAAATGGCGCCTAAATAAAGTCGTAATGAAAATGAGACTCCAGAGTCCAGTAGGTACTCCTCCTATTCTGGGGCTTATGGGTGAGCCAAATACAGTGGTTGAGCGCACTAGGGCCACATATGGGAGATCTCTGAAAATGGCAGAATCTGGGGAATCAATATTAAGTTGCATTTACCTGGTCACATCTACTGTGTTCCAGTGAATAATGAATAAAAAATGAAAATCTGCAAAAAAAAGGGAAATTTTGAAATTTCACCTCCCCTTTGCTTTAATTTCTGTGAAATATCTAAAGGGTCAACAAACTTCCTAAATGCTTTTTTAAATACTTTAAGGGGTGTAGTTTCTTAGATGGGGGTCATCATTATGGGCGTATCTTACATACAGACCTCTGAAAGCCATGTCCGAACTGGACTGGTCCCTAAAAAAAATCTATTTTGCAAATTTTCTTGAAAATGCAAAAAATTACTACTAAATTTCTAAGCCCCTTAATATGGTTTAAAAAAAAAAAACATTTAAAAAATGATGCCAACCTACAGCAGATATATGGTAGATTCTAGTTATAAACTATTTTGAGTGGAATAACTATCTGTCTTACACGCAGAATTTTTTGAAGTTTGAAAATTGCAAATTTTTTCATAATATTTTGATATTTTTCACAAATTAATAAGGACTTTTTGGACCAAAATGTATTACTAACTTAGAGCACAATGTGTCATGAGAAAACAGTCTCTGAATGACATGGATAGGTAAAAGTGTCAAAAAGTTATTCTCGCATAAAGTAACACATGTCAGATTTTAAAACAGGGGCTCTGTCAGGAAGGTCAAAACTGGCTCCGGCGTTAAGGGGTTAAAGTACTAAGCTAAATTATTAAGTGCTGCGGAATATGTTGGCGCTATATAAATAAAGATTATTATTATTATTATTATTATAATAAGGTACTGCTGACCAAATAAATAGAAAAGAAACGTATTCTCGCCTTCTTCCTCTCCGCCGTTTTGGCGCTGGCTCTTCCTGGTTCTGTTTTCTATCCGTCTTTGGCCAAATGGGACGTCACTGCTCCAGCCGCTGATTGCCTCTGTCTTGCATCACCATTCAGAAGTCAACTGCTGGAACAGTGACGGAGCCGAGCTGCGCTATTGAAACACGCAGCGGCGATCTCTCATGTGAACGGCGCTCCGTGTTCAGCGCAGCGAGCAGTGAGAATCTCACTGCTGTTAGATCCATCTTGGGGACCGACAGTGCGGACCCCAAGACGGATCCTAAAAGCGCTTGTAACACGGAGTGAAAACTCCATGTGAACAAGCCCTTATGTGGATGCTGCAGCTGTGATGTCTTGTTCAGAAGAAGTCAGGAAGTAAACAGAAGAGCAGGCAGAGCCATTGCTGGATCAGAGGTGAGGAGGAAGCAGTACCTTTTAGTATTTAATTTCTAAATAAACTGGACAATCCCTTGACTGAAGCTTAAAGGTTTTTTTTTAATAATGGCAACGTATTACATATGCACAGAATAAGTGACAAAAACTTGGGCCCTTTGCTGATCATGACAACGGGGGGTCCTGAGTCAACCTTTGTATGGAGGGGCTATCTTCTAACTGTGCTTGACAAGTCCTTGCACTTTAAATGCAGTGACAGTGTACATACTGGACTGCTGCTCCATTCAAAGAAGGGACCTCAACCAGACCCCCATCAATCTGACACAGAATAGGTGATCAGTTGTCATTACAGAAAGGTCCCTTTAATCACTTCATAAATGGAAAAGAGCCTTAAAGGAGTTGTCTCCCTCCAGAGTTTCATAGGATGCATGACTGAAATACTCTGTCACTTCCTGGTTCAGACTGACTAATTTGTATACAGCTCCATGGTCTATTCAGAGCTGTGTTTTTATTCTGCTAATTAGTTTAGGATAGCTCAGAAGCTTCTGAAACTGCTAGCAGGACTTTTTATCTGATCCCTCAAACAAAAGCCCTAATTAGAGCTGTTTACTTGAGCTAAATCAAGCTTTTTACTGCCCATCAGCACAGAGGCTGCCTCGACCTGTGTGATGATGTCACTCACTGCTATCTCATAGAACAAACAGCAAGGGGGAGAGCTGTACACAGGTCAGTTACTGAGGGAACTGAAATAGCCAGGGAGGTGATTAATTCACTTGTATCTCCTTAGGGAAAACAGAGCAAAGCAATATATTTGGAAAATGTCTTTATTTTGTGTTCCCTACAATTTGAAAGCTATTCTTTGTAGCGAGCCAACCCCTTTAACTTTCCAATCTACTCTATTTCAGTTCCTCACCATTTTAAAAATATTTGTTTGCTGTCGGTGAATGAAAACCCTTCGGGTATGTTAAAACGGCATGTTGGTTCCGTGTGAACATAAGCTTTTGGAAGCGTGTTTAGGTACATCTAGAGCAGTGTTTCTCAACTCCAGTCCTCGAGACCCACCAACAGGGCAAGTTTTCAGGATCTCCTCAGTGATATCATTATATAATAATATAGGTGATATAATTAGTATTGCACAGGTGATATCATTAGTATTGCACAGGTGATATCATTAGTATGGCACAGGTGATATCATTAGTATTGCACAGGTGATATAATTAGTATGGCACAGGTGATATCATTAGTATGGCACAGGTGATATCATTAGTATTGCACAGGTGATATCATTAGTATTGCACAGGTGATATCATTAGTATGGCACAGGTGATGTTATTAGTATTGCACAGGTGATATCATTAGTATGGCACAGGTGATATCATTAGTATGGCACAGGTGATATCATTAGTATGGCACAGGTGATATCATTAGTATGGCACAGGTGATATCATCAGTATTGCACAGGTGATATCATTAGTATGGCACAGGTGATATCAATTAGTACTGCACAGGTGATATAATTAGTAAGGAACAGGTGATAACATTAGTATTGCACATGTGATATAACTATTATGGCACAGGTGATATCATTAGTATGGCACAGGTGATATCATTAGTACCGCACAGGTGATATCATCAGTACTGCACAGGTGATATCATTATCACTGCACAGTTGATATCATTAGTATTGCACAGGTGATATCATTAGCAGTGCACAGGTGATATCATCAGTATTGCACAGGTGATATCATTAGTACTGCACAGGTGATATCATCAGCACTGCACAGGTGATATCATTAGTATGGCACAGGTGATATCATTAGTATGGCACAGGTGATATCATTACTTATGGCACAGGTGATATCATTAGTATGGCACAGTGTGATTCATTAGTATGGGCACAGGTGATATCATTAGTAGTGCACAGGTGATATCATTAGTATGGCACAGGTGATATCATTAGTAATGGCACAGGTGATATCATAGTATGGCACAGGTGATATCATTAGTATGGCACAGGTGAAATACTTAGTTATGGCACGGGTGATATCATTAGTATGGCACGGGTGATATTCATTAGTTATGGACGGGTTGAATTCATTAGTATGGCACGGGTGATATCAATTAGTATGGCACGGGTGATATCATTAGTATTGCACAAGGTGATACATTAGTATGGCACAGGTGATATCTTATATGCACAGGTGATATCATTAAGTATGGCCGGGTGATATCATTATTATGGCACGGGTGATATCATTAGTTATGGCACAGGTGATATCATTAGTATTGCACAGTGATATCATTTTGTATGGCACCAGGTGATATCATTAGATATGGCACAGGTGATATCATTTAGTATTGCACAGGTGATGTCATTAGTATTGCACAGGTGATATAATTAGTATTGCACAGGTGATATCAATTAGTATGGCACAGGTGATATCATTAGTATTGCACAGTGATATCATTAGTATGGCACAGGTGATATCATTAGTATGGCACAGGTGATATCATTAGTATTGCACAGGTGATATCATTAGTATTGCACAGGTGATATCATTAGTATTGCACAGGTGATATCATTAGTATTGCACAGGTGATATCATTAGTATTGCACAGGTGATATCATTAGTATTGCACAGGTGATATCATTAGTATGGCACAGGTGATATCATTAGTATGGCACAGGTGATATCATTAGTATTGCACAGGTGATATAATTAGTATGGCACAGGTGATATCATTAGTAGTGCACAGGTGATATAATTAGTATGGCACAGGTGATATCATTCGTATTGCACAGGTGATATCATTAGTATGGCACAGGTGATATCATTAGTATGGCACAGGTGATATCATTAGTAGTGCACAGGTGATATTATTAGTAGTGCACAGGTGATTTCATTAGTACTGCACAGGTGATATCATTAGTATGGCACAGGTGATATCATTAGCATTGCACAGGTGATGTCATTAGTAGTGCACAGGTGATATCATTAGTATTGCACAGGTGATATCATTAGTATGGCACAGGTGATATCATTAGTATGGCACAGGTGATATCATTAGTATGGCACAGGTGATATCATTAGTATGGCACAGGTGATATCATTAGTATGGCACAGGTGATATCATTAGTATGGCACAGGTGATATCATTAGTATTGCACAGGTGATATCATTAGTATGGCACAGGTGATATCATTAGTATGGCACAGGTGATATCATTAGTATGGCACGGGTGATATCATTAGTATGGCACGGGTGATATCATTAGTATGGCACGGGTGATATCTTTAGTATGGCCAGGGTGATATCATTAGGATGGCACGGGTGATATCATTAGTATGGCACAGGTGATATCATTAGTATGGCACGGGTGATATCATTAGTATGGCACGGGTGATATCATTAGTATTGCACAGGTGATATCATTAGTATTGCACAGGTGATATCATTAGTATGGCACAGGTGATATCATTAGTATGGCACAGGTGATATCATTAGTATTGCACAGGTGATATCATTAGTATGGCACGGGTGATATCATTAGTATGGCACGGGTGATATCATTAGTATGGCACGGGTGATATCATTAGTATGGCACGGGTGATATCATTAGTATGGCACGGGTGATATCATTAGTATGGCACGGGTGATAGCAGTAGTATTGCACGGGTGATATCAGTAGGATGGCACGGTGATATCATTAGTATGGCACGGTGATATCATAGTATGGCACGGTGATATCATTAGTTATGGCACGGGTGATATCATTAGTATTGGCACGGGTGATATCATTAGTATGGCACGGGTGATATCATTAGTATTGGCACGGGTGATATCATTAGTATGGCACGGTGATATCATTAGTATTGCACGGGTGATATCATTAGTATGGCACGGGTGATATCATTAGTAATGCACTGGTGATATCATTAGTATGGCACAGGTGATATCATTAGTATTGCACGGGTGATATCATTAGTATTGCACAGGTGATATCATTAGTATGGCACGGGTGATATCATTAGTATGGCACGGGTGTTATCATTAGTATGTCACGGGTGATCTCATTAGTATGTCACGGGTGATGTGAGTAGTATGGCACGGGTGATATCATTAGTAATGCACGGGTGATATCATTAGTAAGGCACGGGTGATATCATTAGTATGGCACGGGTGATATCATTAGTATTGCACAGGTGTGATATCATTAGTATGGCACGGTGATATCATTAGTATGGCACGGGTGATATCATTAGTATGGCACGGGTGATATCATTAGTACGGCACGGGTGATATCATTAGTACTGCACGGGTGATATCATTAGTATTGCACGGGTGATATCATTAGTATGGCACGGGTGATATCATTAGTATGGCACGGGTGATATCATTAGTATGGCACGGGTGATATCATTAGTACTGCACAGGTGATATCATTAGTATTGCACAGGTGATATCATTAGTATTGCACAGGGGATATCATTAGTATGTCTCGGGTGATTTCATTAGTATGGCACGGGTGATATCATTAGTATGGCACGGGTGATATCATTAGTATGGCACGGGTGATATCATTAGTATGGCACGGGTGATATCATTAGTACTGCACAGGTGATATCATTAGTATTGCACAGGTGATATCATTAGTATTGCACAGGTGATATCATTAGTATTGCACAGGTGATATCATTAGTATGGCACAGGTGATATCATTAGTATGGCAAAGGTGATGTCATTAGTATTGCACGGGTGATATCATTAGTATTGCACAGGTGATATCATTAGTATTGCACAGGTGATATCATTAGTATGGCACAGGTGATATCATTAGTATGGCACAGGTGATATCATTAGTATGGCACTGGTGATATCAGTAGTATGGCACGGGTGATATCATTAGTATGGCACGGGTGATATCATTAGTACTGCACGGGTGATATCATTAGTATTGCACGGGTGATATCATTAGTATTGCACAGGGATATCATTAGTATTGCACAGGTGCTATCATTAGTATGGCACAGGTGATATCATTAGTATGGCACAGGTGATATCATTAGTATGGCACAGGTGATATCATTAGTATGGCACAGGTGATATAATCAGTATTGCACAGGTGATATCATTAGTATTGCACAGGTGATATCATTAGTATGGCACAGGTGATATAATTATTGTCAGTGCATTCTGTGGGAAATCCTGAAAACCTGACCTGTTGATGGGTCTTGAGGACTGGAGTTGAGAAACACTGACCTAGACAGACCCAAACACGCATCTGACAATGAGCCATGTGTTTTACACTGCTCGCAATGTAAAACACTTATCAGCGTTCACATGAGTGATCACCAATGCGTGTTTACATTGCGTCTGCCGGATCCGTCTTTCGGATCCATTCCAAGAATTGACATGTCAATTCTTGGTCCGAAAGACGCAGCAGGAGCCCTATAATAAATTATAGTGTGCAATCCTGCTGCATGTATGAAAATTGTCTTGGTCTAAGACTGTCTTTGTTGCCCATAGCAACCAATCAGAGCTCCCCTTTCATTTCATATAGTGCTATGGAAAAATGAAAGGGGCGCTCTGATTGGTTGCTATGGGTAACAGAGAAAGGCTTAGATCAAGACAGTTTTCATACATGTGGCACTTGGAGTCTAGAAAAAATGGTGTTTATGTACGTAAAACAAAAAAGTACAGTAGTTTATTGAACATGCTTAGTAAATGGTTCATAGAGTTGTTCTTGCATCTACATCTTAATTTCCATTTTCCACCCTGATGTAAAGGAAGCATAAAACAGTGGTCTAAAGCGACCATGAAGCTTTGTTTTTATAGGATACACAATATATGATGGATCTGACTACATTAGTATACCCATTAGAAAGCTGTTTAAATCTGATGGCATGGAATATAGCTCAGCTTAATCTGTACTAATCCGATTTCTTTTGGTTTTTATAACACAGATGAAGAAAAGAGACGACCTGACATTTTTCATGCTGTAAAAACGGGTAAGTTGTTATTAATATATACAGATTGTGGTGAATTTTATTGTGAATGTGTATGAAAAATGTGTATGAAGAACTGCAGTTTGAACCTCCTGTCATATATTCAGAGGGAAAAGGGTCTATAAGCAGTTTGAGCGGGTGCTATCTTTTGTAACTGTTATTAACGTGCAAACTTGTTTCTCACCAATAGATGGTATTTCAATGTTTTCAGGATTCTTTGCCATCCTAGGCCACATTTTGTTCATTAAATTTTGCTGTACAGTTGAGTCAAAAACATTATACTGAATACTTTTTGCATAAGATGCTAAACTTCAATCTGCTATATTTTTTTAAATCTGTCAAAAATATATCCAGACCTTTTATTATTACTACATGGCATTAGGCCCAGGGTGAGCAACAAAGGGAAAAAAATGTGCTGGTCTGGACTCTTCATTGAAATCAATGGGAGATCTGAGTATAGTCAAGCATCATGACTTTAATGTCGTGCTTTCTTCCACTCCTTAAGTTGGATATGGAAAGACACCACTCCTCGCTGATGATCTGCTTGTCAAGGCATCCTTATGCACAGCTCACACTAGAAAGGAACCTGGGAATTAAACCTGCAGGGTGTTATATGGTTGCCCCTAAAGATCTGGTGGGAAAATTGGAGAAAAACTATAAATTATATGTGTATGCCTTTAGATTTCGCCTAGGCTTACACATGTGGATAAAATCACTCCCACATGTCGTGGCCAAGGGTCCCATGAGCTTATCTTGCTAATATTTTGATGTTACCTGCAAACTGGTGTGCCCCTTGGTCCCTGTATGTTGTTTTTTAATGCACTGTTGGATATAACTGCATATTATGGCACAGGGATGTGATCAGTGGCATCCACTTTTAATTTTATGAACAATGGTGAAATGTAATTATTTTCATATCCTCTGTGGCTGCTGCAGAGAGAATCTATACAAATAATATTTGGTCTGTACATCCCAAAAAATTTTGGGAAATAATGAGCAAAGGTGCACGCTGGTGTGGCAGCAAAATGCCAACACAATCCAATATCTGCAGCACAGTGTGCTGCTAATATTGGATTGTGTTTGCAGAGGGAATCTATAGCTGTGTGCGACTTTGGAGAATATAATACTTGTTGGATTCTAATCCGAATCTGACCAGTATTTTACACTCTGTTTTTGTTTTTTGTCCCTTTTTTTTGCAATGGTTTTTGGATTACTGACTTCCCATTCAATTGAACATAATCATATAACATAACATATAATCCACCGTTTTCAAGTGAAATACGATGGCTTATAGAACATTTTCAAAATTTTATGAGCCGGTTTTCGGATTTCAGATCCGACCTTAGAAGACCCGAGCTGTTTAGACTATAGCTTGGATTTTTTTTTTTTTTTTTTTTTTTAACATATTTTTATTAACAGAAGTATCAAACAATCATACAATCAGTACATAACCTCGAAATATATCAGTGTTACAATCCGAAGCTATGTTAATCACATATCCATTACTGTAAAACATATACTGATATAATAAAGTCTCAGAAATACAGATACCTCAGTTACTGGTTTTATCTATCACCCCTCAACTTGGAACATAGAAAGTAAATCCCAAATTTAACCCTATCCCTATGTGCTTTCTTCCTCAACCCTCCTCATCTCCACGTCTAGATTCCCCAGACAGCTCTGATTTTCTATTGAGGTCTATGGGGATGATTTACAATTGGATTTTTGTGGATGCCAAATACCGAATCTGCTTAAAAATTAGACAGTATCTCACTGTCGTGTAGACGTACCCTTACAGTAACCACTGATCTATGGGGGTTTCTGAAGATGGACCATCTACATTCAACTAATTGCTGAACCAGCTTAAATTTGAAGAATCCTTGCTGTAAAAGTCCTTACATTAGAAATTCCTTCATATGTACTTCTCATTAGAAGAACTTCGTTTACGTGGAGTATTGATGAGAATGATATATTCACACGGCGTTTGTGAAATACGTATTTGGGTATTTATTACGTAACCAAATATGTATTTAACGATGTGCCATTCAGTTTTCAATGTAAAATACGTATCATTGTTATTGCGTGTTACGGATTTGTACAAAAAAGTAACATGTCCATTCTTGATCCGTTTTATTAACTTAAAAACACAAGAAACAATACGGTATGTTTCTGCAGTCCAGAAAATGTATCCAAATATGTACCACGCATGACCAATTACCGCATTACAAAACCACAGCAAATTGTGCAGTTTTTCTGGGTGCATTTCTGATTTTTACAGCACAACCACACCATGTGAATACACCCTTAATGACCGCCCACCGACTTTAGATGGCGGGTGGTGCAGTTCGTCTGTCTGCAGCGTCTGTAAAAAAATAAAAAGAAATAATTTAAAAAAAATCTCAAAGTAAAAAAAAAAGTTCTGCAGTAATTTATTTAAATTCAAAAAACAGTGGCACACTATGGACTAAAGAAACTATCAAAAAGGATATAGGAATTTTGGAAAAAGCATTACTACTAACTAGGATAGATGGAAACATTTTTTGAGGTTCTTAGTTCACACCTGGCCAGGACTGCTTAAGCCCACTTCCGCAACTTCACGGGACCTCAGGCAAGTGGGTCCTACGCTATTCTTACCTCTCTATTGGATCCTGTTCAGACCTGCACACTTCAGGGAGCGAAGGTACCTGCTTCAAAGCACACTGCACTGATTTAAAACCTGAGGAAGTGGGTGGGGTGCAAAAATCAAAATGGAGTCAGCCACTCCTCCCTTACATAAAGTCAAAAACAGCGTTTGGTTTTGCACATCAAAAAACTTTGTTTAAAAACTTAAACTACACCCCCCAAAATACAACTTCTCCCGCATAAAACAAGGCCTCATACAACTGCGTCACTTAAAGTTACGACTGTTAAAACGCAGAGAGGAAAAACTATAAAATGTAACTGGTCATTAAAGCCTTTTCGGGCCTTGGGCTTAAAGGTATGTTCACGCAGCTTATTGTGCTGCAGTATGCCCGAAGTACGGTCCGTAAATACGGTAATTCATGGCCAGCGCGTACTTCTAAAACACCCAGCGTATAGCGGCACGCACAGTACGTGCCGTCTTGCACCGTGTGAACATACCCTGAGAGGTTAAACAGTAGATTGTAGTTTACCAGAAGTTTCTTAGGGCACAGACAAAAACTTTAAATTCTTCAGTCCTGCATATTGTTATAGGAAATTTCTAACCTCTAAAACAAGGACAGTGGGCGATTTTTAAATTTATTTTCGTTTAAATTGAAATTTTTTACGCCTGTGTTCAAGTATGATTTGGACAAAGATCTTTCATCAGAGTATTGTATGACCGTGCATGCCATCTTATTGCTTTCTTATCTCTGTGTTATTACACTATATATTAATAAATTAAATCTATTCACCTTTCTAACTATATCTTCTAGGAAATCTGTCACTGGTTAAAGAGATTGTGGATGAGGACCCCAGTCAGGTCAATGCTGTCAATGCAGACGGGGCATCTCCTCTAATGATAGCGGCAGTGACTGGCAAACTGGAAGTGGTGCAACTCCTGGTTGATAAAAATGCAGATATAAACAAGCAGGACAGTGTCCACGCCTGGACAGCTCTTATGCAAGCCACCTACCATGGGTACGTTCACTGATTATTCAGCACATAGATGGGCTCAGATGTCAGTACTTTATTTTCTACAATTCGTTAGTGCACACAAGTAACTCAGACACTTGCAATCTGTTTTATGGAATACTGTTTGAAGATAGATCTTGTGAAACAGATCAGGCTTGCTATCCTAAATGGCATGGTTCCAGTTCAGCAAGGGAAGCACAGACCAGCAGTGCTGGAGCTGACCTTTTTGCTTTACTTCATATGTACCTGCTATATTGTTTTAACCTAAAGCCCATAAAAGCCCACTTCCCAAATAGACTTACCATAGATAGTAAATTAACAGCAATCACCCTGACAGTCACCTTACTTTCATTCATTTTAATGATTAAATGATTGGTTTCCTCTGGTGGAAGATGTTGGTCAAATGCCAAGCGCTATAGCCATTAAACTGTAAGAGAATGCTATTACAATTTGACAAAATATAATGGCCAACTTAAAAGAAAAAACACAACAACTAGGGAGCAGTCCGAATTATAGGAATTTTAATCATTAATCGATTTTGTAACTTATGCTAATTTAGTCCTACCCTTTCACACAGAAATTCAGCAACAAAGCATAATAATTAAAGGGGTTTTGCCACAATCTAATGTTGACGTGGGATCCTCCAAAATGTGTATTTAATCACCTTTCTAAATATATATCATTAAAAAAAGTGAAGCCTTTAAGAGCTACAGCCTGACTAAGATGACCTTAGTTTCCTGGTAGTTTACATTAGACACGACCAGCAGCTGACAGGAGCTGATCTGGCCCCGCTTGCGTTGTTTGCACTTATCTGATGGCAGGGAACATGAAAGAGCTTTGAAGGGATTGGGGAGAAAGATCCTGTGTCTTTTGTATAGAGAATCCACTGGTTGTAATGTAATTATCTGAGTAAACATGCGAGCGCTCCCTGCTCCGTCCCCCTCCTTCTCTCCCTGCTCCGTCCCCCTCCTTCTCTCCCTGCAGCCGTTCATGAAGGAATGAACGAAGGCTGCCTGCTGAGATTATCTTCTCTCCTGAGCACAGAAGAGGGAGAAATAAAATGCATATAGCTTGTTTACAATACAGTTTTTCCTCGTGGATTAGCAAAACAATGTTTTCTCAACTAAAAGAGACTGAGCCTCGGGAACGTGCATGGGAGGGGGAGTGATGACATCACAGAGAATGTACTTTGTTTTTTTAAACACGGAAACACAACGCCACTTTTTTCAAGCCTCAAGAGGGGAGTATCAGCCTGTTAGGTTAGGAACTCTCTTCTTGGCAACATCCCTTTAAGCAAATAAGGTTTTAGCAAACCCCATTCTCTAAGGGTATGTTCACACAGGGCACATCTGCTGTGGATTTTGGTGAAAGTTTATCACAAATTTCCTGCAGATGTTTCTACGTTGACTTCAGTAGGGAAAAGCAAAATCTGCACTGAAAAAGGCAGTTAAATCTTCTTTGCATATTTTGCTTTAATTCCATGAAGTCAGTGTACAAAAATCTGCAGTAAAATGTTCTATAAATCCACAACAAAATTTGCAGCAGACCTGTCTGTTTGTGCCCTTACAATGTAAAAATCTACTTGTTGCAGATCTTCACAGCAGAGATTTCATAAATTGCAGGGCAATAAGAAAAATCTAAAATTCTCAACAAAATTTGTGTGTAAGTCTTATTGCACATAGACCAGATTTGCTGCAGACACACATACATACACTACTCCCAAAACGTTCGGGATATTTGGCTGATGTAAACGGTTATGAATGGTCTGACATGACAGTTGGTTGTTGCTTACCTCCCATACATGTGGAGTTGTGCGGCATTCATCATCTGGCTCCGCAGGGCATTATTTACCATGAAGCGGTCATCAGTGTGTGACGTAGCCAAAGGACGTCCACTTCTTTGCCTTTCTGTGACTTTTCCAGTCTCTCTATATCTCTGATACAACCTGCTGATAACACTGTGACACTCAGCTCAGTGGCCACTTCCTTCTGAGAGCATCCTGCTTGAAGCCTTGCAATGGGAGGTACTGTTGATCAATTGTAAGGTGTTGTCTTGGTCTCATGATGTCAAGATGTGAACGGCATGATGAGGAGGACTGTTTAGATCCCAATTCATATTGATCCCCTAAATATATTGGGCGATTCAGGGAACAAACACCTGTTGGGAATTTTGCCATTAAGCTCCTTGTTTGAGATCAGCAAGTTGTGCAAACAGTACTGAAACATTGAACAGTTAGACGTGTACATTCTAAAGTTGAGATTGTCTCATTTAGTTAATTTAAAAGAAAATTCAAGACATTTTATGTTCATTCTGAAATTTCAATCAAAAGCCAAATATCCCTAACTTTTTGTGAATAAATTTGCAGATAAACCTTTCCTGTGGGTTATGCCTTCTCTTATTGAATCAGTGTAAAAAAAATCTGTGGCAAAACCTGCAGCAAATATATTGCATGTGCATTTACCCTAAAACATGGAATTTGGGGATTTTTCTGGTTTCACAGCATAATATTTTTGCAGTGTCCGAATTTGCGGCTTTAGAATGTGTCAACATTTAAACCCCTGTCTTCTCAGTGGACATCAAGGGTAGACAAATTACTGTAGACTTTCAGAGCCAGATTGACTTTCAGCAGCCATGCAGTTGGCAAGTGATTGCCTTCAACTTTGTGTTTCTTGATTTTTTTCAAAATTCTGAGGATCTAACTACAAGGATTGAAATATAACAAAGGTTGTGTTCATTTTAATTTATCTGAATAATTACACATTACAATATTTTTACTATAACTATTGCACAGATATTTCTTACCAGCAAAAAGTACACGATTTGTTCATGACATTACTGGAGGAGGGGACCTAGTTCCTAGAACCCCACCATTGTGATGGGTCTGCCTGAAAATTCTTCATCCACAAATCAAGTGCAGAAAGGAGCATCTCAAAAAATCCTCGTCTGTCTTAATTTTTAATTTCCTTTTCTTTTGTTCTTTTCAAGTTTTGTGTGGACTGAAACAATATGTGTATGAGCAAAATAAAGCTGCAACAGATGGGTTTTTTTGCCTTCTGCATTTCATTTTTTGGATTGGTTCAATGGAGGTTTGATTGCTATCTTTCTATTAGGTGAATGAGCAACTGAATCTTGACTACAATTTTATGTCCGTACATGACTTAACCCTTTACCCCCCATTTTTTTAATCTGACATGTGACACTTTGTGAGAAATGTATGAATCCTGGCGCTGACAGGCCAGTTCTAAATAGCTTTAAGGCAGCGTAGAATGTGCCAGAATGTATGAACTGGTTCTTCTGCAGTTGATACATACCGGTGCAGTGTAGTGCCAATATGACAAACCTGTCTCAGGCAGAACAGCTTTAACCTGGTCTGCCTGTCCTAACTGTTCTGGGCCTAGATTTGGCATCAAATAATCATAAATGTGTCTATTTCTATGAATGTGGTGTTACACGCCCCTAGAACGCCCTTAATCTTTGGTGCATTAAAAAGTGTCTTTGGTGCATTACAAAGACACTTATCGCGCCAAAGTTTGGAGTGCACCTGTCCATACATTCTTTTTGGCTCAAAGTACACCAGAAAACTGGCGCAGCTCCGTTCATACATGTCGCCCTTTATGTGAGAATAACTTTTTGACACTTTTACCTATCCGTGTAATTCAGCGACTTTGTTTTTTCATGACACATTGTGCTTTAAGTTTAGTAAGAAGAAATTTTGGTTCAAACAATCCTTGTTTATTTGTGAAAAATATCATGAAACATTTGCCATTTTCAAACTTCAAAAATTTCTGCGTGTAAGACAGTTTATAACTAGCATCTACCATATGTCCACTGTAGGTTGGCATAATATTTTAAATGTCTTTTTATTTTCTTATGACATTTGGGGGCTTTTAGAAATTTAGTAGTCATTTTTCACAATTTCAAGAAAATTTGCAATATACATTTTTGTAGGGACGCATGTGCACATTCTGACATGGCTCTTGAGGGGCCTGCCAATGGTTGTATAACACACACTTCAATCTAAGAAACTACAAACCCCTACATCCAAAGCTATTTAACAGTGTTTAAGAATTTTGTTAACCCTTTGGGGGGGGGGGTATTTCCACCCACCACAGCAAAGTGGAAGTGAAATTTCAACTTTTATTCTCCAGTTTTATCTGGGGAATGCATATTTACGTTGCATTTCCTGTCACAGTCTAACCGTGTTCCCAGTGAATAACACGGTAATGTGACCAGTGAACAATATTGATTCCCCAAGATTTTTCCATTTTTAAGAGATATCTCATATGTGGCCCTAAGTGCACTTATTTATTTTGCACCCAAAGCCCAGAATCAGGATGAGAACCTAACCTGGACCTCCTGGGGTCTCATTTTCAATTATAATCGATTTTATTTAGGGCGCCCATTTCAGATTTGTGGACCACCTCATACATAATAAACACCCCTAAAAAGACCCAAAATTGGGAATCAGAGATACAACCCCTTAACAGGCACACATATCCAGCCGTGAGTATATCGACCACCCACAGGTGTTTTCACGAAATCATTTTTAGCGTTTAGGGCTGTGAAAATGAAAAAGTGATCTGCAATTCTTAGCTGAAAATGTGTCATATTTTTTGCAAGTAATCCTGGAAAAAACATGGCACCCCTAATTTTTGTTTAGCAATTTCTTCAGTTCTTTAGTACCCTGTATTTAGCTTTGGAATTCAGATTTTGGTGGGGGGCCATGTCCGCATATGCAAGCCCCCAAACTACCAGAACAAGTGAAACCTTCTAGAAGTCAGCCCATTTTGATTGGGGGGGGGGGGAAGCAGGGGGGGGGGGGGGGGGGGGGGAGGGGGGGGGGCCCCCTCATGGATCAGCTATCTAGGGGTTTATTGTGCATTGTGTGGGGGGGGGGGGTGCACGAGTGGGGGGGGGGGTGTTCCATTGTTTTTTTAGCATTGGGTCATGAAAATGGGGTGGCGGGGGGAGCGGAGAAACACAGTTCCACTATTGTTTTTTGGGCTTCATTTTTACAGCGTTCGCCATACGGGATAAATGACAGGATACCACTAGTGTTGGCTGCAATTGCAATGATATACCATATCTTTGGTGGGGGGTGGGGGAGGGGGGGGAGGTGGGGGGGGGTGGGTGTGGTGTTGGGGATGGAGTACTTTCTACACATTAAAAAAGATTTTACATTGTAACTGTCATTATACAGCCATAACACTTTTATTTTTAATTTTTTTTTTTTTTTTTTTTTTTAGCTTGTTTTTACTTTCACCCTTTTTAATTTTTCCCCTAAGGTTTTGACGTGATCCTCAGGAAAGCAAATCAGAAAAGAAATGTTTTTGTAATGTCTTTTTTTACCCCCAACTTTTTAAATTATCAATGTGGTGAGAAAACCCCTTTAATAATAACGTCATTCTTTTAATTCACTGTTTTTATTAAAATAGAAAAAAAAATTGCTTTACCTGTTAAATGGGAGTGATGGTCCAAACTCAAAAAAATGGCTACACTGCATTTGACTTGGTGATGCTGCTGAATGACCCAGGTATGAACTGCAATTGTCTAGATGGAGTATGATAATGCTAGTTGGTGGAGTGTGGGTGGATTCAATTAGAACTATGATTTTAAGGTGTTTAACCTATAGTAATTTATTAATTGTTTTGTAAGCTTTTTCTTTTTTTTGCGTATGCTTCATTGGTGCATGTACTTTCTGCAGCGAGAACCAACAGTTCTAAGACATTATTATGTTCTTGTATCTTGTAAGGCAGCTTTATACTTGACTCACTGTATGAGGGGATGCACACTTCAATTACCAATACACTTGTATAGCAAAGAAGGGGGAGGTACCCCTGAAGCAACACCTTTCACAAACTCTGAAAAGGGCTGGTAATTAGCATGGCAGCACAGTAAAGGGTTTTGTTTTACGACATTGAGGGTTTGTCACTGGATGGGCCCATCAATGTTATTGGCCGGCTCTAAAAAAGAGAGGTGGTCGGGACTCTCCCATAGACATGAATGGGAGTTCCGAGTTCAGCCAGGCCGTTTCGCACCCCCTCCACCCCTTTCCCTTTTTCCCCTTTCTCCTTGCCCCGCACTCTGGCCCGGGTCCTTTCTCGGCATCTTCCCCCTCCCCTGCAGGCTCTCCCACACTTCCTCTGTGCACCCTAGGTCGCTGTTCCCCTTTTCTTTTAAAAGGGCCAGCAGGCGTCTTTCTAATGTTTCCGCAGCCATTGTCGAGCAGCGGTTACCAGTGCCCAGTTATTGGTATTTGTCCCTCGTCCTGCCTTTTCTGCACGCCTTTTTTCCCCCCCAACATTTTCCCGTTCATTTTCGGGGTTTTCCAAAACCCCAAGGGCCCCCTGGGAAGCTTCCCTTTTCCCTGCCAAGGGTGCGGCGAGAGGGGGGGTTCCCCACGCCCGGGGCCTTGCAGCTGGCTCTAGTGAAGACCAGGGGGTGCATTAGACTCTACACGCGGATCCACCACCTATCACCAGTGCCCTCAGGACAATCAGTGTCTGTAGTGAGACAACAACTTTAAAGGAAAGCCATAACTAAATAATAAAAATGGAAAATAGTATGGTCATTGTCCGACGGACATGTCCTTTGTGGCAAAATAGACAGTGATTTTGGGTTTTTGTTTAAAATTTTTTTTTCTGTAAATCAAAACAAAAAATTGTTACAAAAAAATCAAAATATGTCTTTTTTTTTTTTTTACTTAAAGGGGTTTTTTCTGAATTTCCTTACCTCTTATCTCCCAAAAACCCCATAAACAAAGCATGCCCAGTTTTAAAGTGGTTTTCTCACCATGCAATTTCACAGAGCCACAGTCAGCTTTAGACTCGCATTTCCTGATCAAGCTATGGGTGGGTCTCTAGCAGTGTGTGATATATTAACTCTGCTATTAGTAGCTGAGCCTGATAGTGACATGATGGTTGAAAGTTTGTAAATAGAAGTATACAAGACTACAGAATTCTACGGGTATGTTCACACGGCGTTTTTGAAGTTTAAATTTACGCATCAAAATCTTCTCCCAAATCTACTTAAAGTCTGATTAGAGGCGTATTTTGAAGTCTATTTTGGGTGTAGTTTGGAAAATCCTATCCTCACTGTTTCCTATCAGGGTTTTACAAGCAAAAACCCCCACAAGAATCGACATGTCACTTAATGGCGTCCAAAAAAAGTGGTTTGCAATTACAGTTGTGAAATTTGCTTTGTGTTAACAGCAAGGCTTATTTTACATTATATTCAATGAAGGAAGATTTGAAGCTTGTCTTAGGCTGATTTTGGGCTGTTTTCCAGTGGCGTAAAACACGCTAAAGGCTAGCCCAAAAGGTGCTGTGTGCACATACTTTAAGGCTTAAGACTTGTCATTACCTTAGGTAAACGGAGCTTCTGTGCTGTAGATAAAACTCTGCAGAGAACGTATCACCATGGACAGACTGACGGCAGTTTAGAGCAATGAGTGATTAGAGAGAGCAGGGAGAGGTGGTTGGTAACCAGAGAAACCTGTGTGATCTAAGAGGAGATAAAATCTCCTGACCAAAGCAAACTCAACAAAGCAATGTATTTGGTAATAGCCTTCATTTACCCTTTCCTACATGTTAAAAGCCAATCATTGTAGTGAGACAACCCTTCTAATGATTAAACTTTTTTTTGTTGTCATTAAACATGTAGTAATTGTTACATAGCACTAGAGGGCAGTAATTCACTTGTTTAAAATGCTTAACCTTACTTTTTATTTTACAAGTAGGTTAGCATCACTAATTTCTGGAAATATAATTTTGTATTTTCTATTATGTCAGTACAGGACAGCGTATGACCCTATCCAGAGAACAATATCATGTGTGGATGTACAGTTGGCATAGTGCATCAGGCTGTGTAAAGCTGGCTGTTCGGTTATTGTACCAGATGTACGAGTATACCAATCTAATCCTTTTTATGTAACTTATAGAAAAATTAGATGGTCTAATTACTGGAAACTGAAGCAAAAGCATAAGGAACAAAAATTAAATGTATAAAAGGTAGCACCATATATCAGAGATCCTTCACAGTAGTGATAGATAGTAGAAAGTCACCAACTTGTTGTTACCTACCTTTAAGGTACATAGGGCACATTAATTATAGAAATCCTGTCAGAATCCTGGAGCAATTTGTGCCAAAAATACTGTTGTGTATGCTTTACACCACATTTATTATGTGTAGTGGATAGTTTCTAAAAATGCAAAAAGGAAAAGTCCCTTTGGTTTACTGAGGTAAAGAATACACTAATAACTAATATGGCCAAAATAAGCACAACACAGTGTCAGCAGCACTCTACAAACACTAAAAAACAAAGGGGACATCATTTTTTGAAAAGCATTTTTTGCTGCTTTGGAATATATGAACATTTTGAGGTTCTTAATGTCCATTTTTGTTCAAAACAGTTAAAGCCCATCTACCGTCAGCAAGGTTACTTCAATTTAGTTGGGAACCTACACTATATGTTACCTCTCTTGATGTCTGTTCAGACCTCCACATTTCATGGAGAGAAGATTCTAGCTATAACCTGATCTGATTAAAAACACCTGTGTATATGGGTGGAGTGCAAAAAACCAAGATGGGGGCCAGTCACTTCCCCATGCTTTTACAGTGTTTCTGTTATCACTTAAAATAGAACTATAATCTCTTTGTAAAATTGTATGAACTTTAAAATAGTTTAAAAGATGCAGCTATAATGGTGTCAATTAAACTATGTGTAGACTCGTTAATGCCAAACACCTGAACTCCACTTCTAAAACCTAACTACACTGCCTCTCCAACATGTTTCGCCGTTACATGGCGTCATCAAGGGTTGTAGGCAAATGGCTAGTGCTGGGACGCTAACTGGAGGTTGGAAAACCTTTTCCCTGTGATCTCCTGCATACACTCCTCCCGTGTGATCCGAGCAGACTTTGATTATATCTGTCTTCACCTAGAGGTGTGTCCATACGGCATATACAAAATCCGGACGGTATTTTTAAGTCTTTTGAAGGACAATTCTGTCCACAGTTTCCGCAATTTGCGGATTCGCCCGTCATCCATAACCATTGAATTGCACATCTCCTGCCCGAAAACTGGATTGAAAGATTGTGCATGTTTAAAGGTTTTTCGGAACGCCAACAGCAGTGTAGAATACTGAACGGATTTTCTATTAGAGTCAACAGTGACATTTTCAGATGGTTTTCAAATACGCAAATCGTCTAAAAATCTGATGAGAAAACCATGCTGTGTGGACGTCTCTAATATAGTTCAATGTGTCAAGATATTTTCCTCTTTCAACCAATAGAAGTGGTCTCTCTCATGGTGATATCACTGTTCCTTCAAGGGTAAGGGCATATTTAAGGACACATCCTACATGTCCTATAATCAACTAAGGGTGGAAGTAGTCAGCGGTATTCGAAGGCACGTGACCACCTATATATAGAAGATACACTTTCTAATACACACCACTAAATGAACCAACCCTCTATATTTAATCGCGCATAGCACATATGCATGCTGAAGGCACGGCTTAGCTGTATTCAAATGTGCATGTCACACATACATCAGTGGCGTGTTAATTTAGCCTATGTGTAATTATGGCACTATATTCAACTGCACATGCGCATCAGTGCCACTTCATTCAGTGTGTCAAGGTTGCTCATAGTATCCAAACAAACAAAAGAAAGCAGCCTCGGCACCACACTACCAACGGCAATCAACAGGTAAATGGATTCAATGCTGCATGCAAACTAACCAGCTGTGGTGCTCAGCGAATGAAAAAAAAAGATAGTCTTTAAATATGGAACTTGTAGAAGAAGAAGAAAAAGTATCTTTCACGGCACTCACCAATCTTTAAAAATGCTTTTTATTTTGGCTTCTTGTCAATACAAACAGGGCATAAGGGAGTCAGAGCGACAGAAAGGCAACAGCCGTTTCGCGTGTAACCACGCTTCCTCTAAGGCTTAGAGGCTGAAGTCTCACAGCTTGTCGGATTCAATCAACCGGACCAAGATTCGGGCACGTAAGCCTCAATCCTCCCGGATTTACTACTGCACCTGGAAGGCCTTTTTTTGCCTGTTCTGAATCCCAGGAGTTTCACCAATTGATATGTTCCATTCTTAAGGTGCTTTCTTTTCTGCAGTCAGGCCTGGAGCTTGGGTTCGGCCTTTCTTCCCTGAGAGGGAAGATTTCTGCCCTCTCGGTTCTGTTCCAGCGAAAGCTGGCCTCCCGCCCTCTGGTTAAAGCTTTTTTGCAGGGGGTCCGTCCCACCAGTTCGTAGCCCTATCGAACAGTGGGGTTTAAATCTTGTTCTAAAGGCCATGCAGTTTTCACCGTTTGAGCCTTTACGGGAAGTGTTCTTGCATTTGTTTTCATGGAAAGTGGCCGCCTTGGTGAGTGTCCGAGCTGGCGGCTCTGTCTTGTAAATTTCCTTTCCTAGTACTGAATAAGGACAAGGTTGTCCTACATCCCGTTTCTTCGTTTCTACCTAAGGTGGTTTCGTCATTTCATATCAATGAGGACATAGTTCTGCCCTCCTTATCTTTTCTAAGTTCTTTCAGGTCCATACATTGTCCTCGGCTGATGCAAGTCTTGGTCGTAAGGTTCTCCAGACAGCAGTGTGCTAAGGAAAATTACCACAGCTGATTAATTTTTTAGTTGTTACATTCTTGTGTCCCACCTTCTGGGACTGCTATTGGACATCCCAAGGTGCTGTGTCCCCGAAAAATATTGACGAGAAATTGGGATTTTTTTACTTACTGTAAAATCTTTTAAATTTATGATTCATTGGAGGACATAGGTCCCTCCCTTTTTTGACGTTTTCCGATTCCCATTTGACGTTTTCTTCTTGGAGACGGACTATGGTTTATTGTCTTTGCTACGGCTTTTGTATCAATTTAGTAGCCTGGCGTCAGTAGAAGGGATATTGTCCATCAGGGCAGATCCAGCACATTTGGTTCTGCCTAGTGTCAGCCTCCTAGGGCGAGGGCCTATACTCAAGGTGCTGTATGAATCGGACAAGAAAAAGATTTTACAGTAAATTAAAAAATCTCAATTTTGGTGGAAGTTTCAGGATGAACATAAAATTTTGAAATAAAATTAATGAGATTACCTCTTAACTTTAGAATGCATACGTCAAACTGTTCAGTGTTTCAGTACTTTTTGCATAACTTGCTGATTTCTAGCAAGGAGCTAAATGGCAAAATTCCCAACAGGTGTTTTGTCTCTGAATCGCCAAATATCAGGCTGTTCACGTTTAGACATCATGAGGCCAAGACAACACCACAATTGATCAACAGTACCTCGCCATTGTGAGGCTTCAAGCAGGATTCTCGCAGATGGGAGTGGCCATTGAGCTTACAGTGTCATAGAGTGTCATCAGCAGGTTGCAACACAGATACAGAGAGAATGGAAAAGTCACAGAAAGGTAAAGAAGTGGACGTCCTTTGGCTCCATCACACATTGATGACCGCTTTATTGTAAATAATGCCCTGTGGAACCAGATGATGAATGCCGCACAACTCCAGGTACGTTTAGGGAGGTGAGAGGCAACCAAGTGTCACATCAGACTATTCATAACCATTTACATCTCCGTGGTCTGCGTGCTAGATGACCTGGCCACACCACCAAGCACGGTCATCATCATCTTGCATGTGTCAGTGAGCATCTGCTCTGGACGTAAGACCAGTAGTCCTCAGTGCTGTTCAGTGTTTAACTCTGACCAGAAATGATGGCCACCAACGATACCAGAAATGATGGCCACCAACGATGCTGGAAATGTCATGTTGAGCGCTATGCATCAGCCAGGTCAGGTACCCTGGCTGTTCTTCTAGCACGCAGACCACAGTGATGTAAACGGTCACAAATGGTCTGACATGATACTTGGTTGCCTCTCACCTCCCTTAAATTCAACATCCAATTCGGCAGGGCACTGCTTACAATGAAGCAGTCATCAGTGTGTGATGGAGCCAAAGGACGTCCGCTTCTTTGCCTTTCTGTGACTCTGTATCTCTGTTGCACCTGCTGATGGTACTCTGTGACACTCTAAGCTCAGTGACCACTTCCATTTGAGAGCATCCTGCTTGAAGCCTCACAATAGCAAGGTACTGTTGGTTAATTGTAAGGTGTTGTTTTGGTCTTATGATGCCAAAATGTGAACAGCATGATGAGGAGGACTGTTTAAATCCCAATTCAAATTGATCCCTTAAATTTATTGGGGGATTCAGGGATCAAACACCTGTTGTGAATTTTGACATTTAGAGATCAGCAAGTTGTGCAAAAGTACTGAAACATTCAACAGTTGGACATGTGCATTCTAAAGTTTAGAGATGGTCTCATTTAGTTTATTTAAATTTAAGAAATTTTATGTTCATCCTGAAATTTCAGCCAAAAGCGAAATATCCCTAACTTTATATGAGTACTATATATGCCATTGGCTGTGATTGTCCCGAATTATATGTTGCATAAAACCGTACAGGAGCTTAGGCGAAGACTGTCCAAACGTTTAAGTACAATAAATAGGGAAAGTGATGTATTCCTGGCCAGACATTACATTGATGTACATAAGGGTCATATTGACTCATTATAATGTTGGGGTGTACACATAATAAAGTTGGGACCGTGCAAAAGTAATTTGAATAAAAAAAGCTTCTGAGGGAGGAAGCAAGATGGATCTTCAGACTGAAAAGTTTGTATCCTTCTGATATGAATGAGGGCTTCAATTCCTCTTTTCTATGACTCAGGTCTATTAGATTTTACAGTTTGGATATACTATTATTAGGGAAATTCTGGTATATAGTAGTGACTTCAGCTGTTTTGTGCTTTATTAAAAAAATTCTATCACTTTAACTTGTATTCCCTCTCTGCCTCCTTGTACATTTTTTTTCTTTTCTCGTAGTAATAAAGATAATGAAGAATATTAGTGTTGATCACCCAATAGGTTCCTCCTCCCACTAATTCATAATACAAGCTATTCGTGTTTCATTGATTTGAATAATACATGTATACATGGTTATTACTTTTCTTCCCTATAGTAACATCTTTCCAGGTACTGACAATGTAATTATCACTCCTATATTTACTTTAAAATCCTTTTTATAAGGCTTTTTGTATTTGCATTATAATGACACATTTGACTATACATATTATTATAAGGGCCACTGTATACATACTTAGCTTATATTCTTTTTCAGCATATGATTGCTGAGTGACTACTTCTGATTCATTGGTATCGGTATGCTAGTCTTTAGAATTATTCTGTGCCTGTAGGCATTTAAAGTTAAATCGTACTTGAGGTTCATTGAATCTGGATGCTATGCCTAAAGCCACTGATAATTGAACAATGTACCTCATTTACACAAGTGCAGTACTATACTATGAGCAACCTTGACACACTGAATTGACATGGCACTGATGTGCAGTAGAGTACAGTTAAAGGGGTTGTCTCACAACATTGATTCATCTTACCTCAGTCCTGTTTTCAGTTTCATTTTTGAATTCCGGGGCGTGTTTACTGGCTACTGCTGGCCTGCACTGATGAGGTGCTGAGGGTATCAGGTCTGTGGCCTCGGTAAAAGGGTGTGGCTTAACATGTGGAGCCGTGCACCAAAATTTTGCCGTAATTAGTATATAAAATAAGCCAACTAATAGAAGGTGTAAACTTAGATTGTGCAGTCCAAACCTGCACCACATTTATCAACACTATGATAAATGTGGTGCATTGTAAAACGGTCTAGTCTACGTTTACACTATGATTATTATACAGTATTAGTCAATCAGCCACAATGTTTTTTCATGCGAGTGGGCCCCTTCAACCTCTGGGCCCCATAGCAGCTGACATGGCTGCTACAGGAATGGACAGATCCCATGACTAATGTAACCCTTCCTGTCATAGTCTATATATTTGGACATTTGTTTTATTATAAAACTTGTTAAATGTTGGAAATGTTTAGATAATAGTCTAACTGAGCCTGGATGTAGATAGTATCTCTTGTTTTTTGCTAGATACGGAGCTTGTGCGACTTCTGGCAACGGTCTGTCTGCAGGCAGACAAAGAGAGGTCAAAACAGAAGAGTAAAACACTGTTCTCCAATTCCAAGAACAAGCAGCCATATACCATCCCACTTCCACCAGATGACAAAGCTGGGTTAAAGGTACGGCATAGACTTTTTATATCTGACATGTGACCTAGCAGTTTTGCTCTGTGTTAATGACAAAGTATCTCAACTTTTTGAATAGCCAAATAGAGTTTTTGTAGAAACAAGTTCTATATTTAAAATCTCTGGAAGATTCAGAATCCGCAGAGTGAACTATTTGGGGAGCTTTCTAATCTCTGATTTTAACCTTTTGGCGGCAGGAACAATTTTCACATTCTTGACATCAAAAAACCACAAATTATAACATGGCTATATCTTCATGTCCATGTATATTACATGGTCGTGTCTGACCATGTATTTTAGCCAACCCAGTTCCAAACAGATCCATAAAATTAAGCATACAGCCATGCATTATTGTCATGGACGGCGCCACAGGCTGCGGGCGCGTCCATTTCCCTGCCCACTCCCCAGCTCCGGGGGCAAGCGGTTCCGCGGTCCGGGTATCAGGCCGTGGGCTCACTCGTCCCCTGGAGCACTTTCACTTACCTCGCCGCGCTCCTGCTGTGCTTTGGGCGCATGCTCCTACTACAGCTCAATTTTAAAGGGTCAGTGCGCCGGTGATTGGTCTCACCGGGCACTGACCCTGTTTAAGCCTTTCCTCATCCACATCTCACTGCCGCAACATAACTGCCTCAAAGACTGAGAAAGCGTTCCTAGAGCCGTGAATGTCTCTCACGTGAACCGTACCGTTCAGCTACTGTCCTTTGACCACAAACCTCTGCCGCCAGCCCCGACCTTCCACCTGTCCCCGACTATGTCTCTGCCTTACAATTTTGTACCACGCACTGCCTTGGCTGCCACCGCAAGCAGGTTCCGCCAGTGGAAGCGACCTGGTAGTTTCCCGCCACAGCAAGTCCATCCCGCTTTGCGGCGGGCTCTGGTGAAAACCGGGTTCTACTTAGACTCCGCTCACTGGTGTGGGCTTTCAACATCGCTTGCGGTGGTCCAGCGGATCCACTACTACTACCACCGTAACAATTATCCATAGAAAACCATGGTAGTAAAATGTATTGTTCAGAAACTCTACAGGTTTAGTCTGGTAAGATGCTACTTTGCCAAAAAGCAGTTGGTAAAATCCACTCTGCTCCTATTTCTGATCTGCTATATCTGCCCTTGTCAAAGTGTTATTATTGTAAAGAGTCTAAAAGTGACTACAGATCAGCCATACAGTGGTACACCACAGCGCCAAATACTGAAATTTATGGCATGTAAAAATCTCCTATAGTCTAATGCACCACCCCCAAGGGCTGTGAATCTAGATCATTATCAATTGGGTTTTCATGGTTGAGTAGCTGCACATAAGTCAGTCAACATAGGACAAAAACCGTCGGAAAGCCGTCAGCTTTTTGTCTGATGCACGACCGTGGTTTTTGTCACGCTTTGCGCAAAAAACCACGGTCAGTTTTAGCTCTTCTCTGTCAGCCCGTACAATTGAATGGACAGGAAACTGATGGAAAGATGCCAGGCGCCGGCAGTTTTTACAACATGTTCCTAAAACCATCGGCGGCAGAAAACAATCTGAAGAAAAAAAAAGACCTGTGTAGACTACAGTTTGCTTTTTCTCTTAAAATTTATGGGCATGCAAAACAATCTGATATTCTTTTTTTTTTTTTTTTTAACCAAAATTAAGTTTATTAAGAGATATGCAGGAAAAACTTCATCAGTACAAAAGAGCAGCACATATAAAAACAGATACAAACTTAAAATTTCGTTATTCAACTATGTCTTCTAATTGGAATCACAACCAAGAGTTGTAGGACTTTGTAGAGCATAAGACCATCACAATTTTCCTAGCATATGATTGTAATAGGATAACAAGAAAAACTTGACTGAAGTAACAACCAGCCTTAACAGTAAAACACCATTTTAAACCAAGAACTTTGTGCGTGTGTGTCCGTCATCTTCTCTGTGGGGACATCATATACTATCATAGGAGGCATATATAAGCTGTAGGATCTACAAATTAATGCTCTAGAGGTCATAGTGGGTGAACAGGTGCGCAACCCAGGGCCATCAACAGATCTCTGCTAAGTATCTCTAAGTGACATAAGGAATGGCCAAGGCCGTATGAGTGGAGTCAATCCAGTCTTGCCAGACCCTAACAAACTTGTCTGGCACCCACGATGCAAGTAAATATACTTTTTAAAAGGGAGGGTGGCATTTACAGATTTTATCCAATCCTACAGTCCAGGAGTATAGGAGGACAACCAGTATCGAGCTACAGTTTTCCTAGCATTAAAGAAAACATCAGTAAGGCATGTACGGGTCACCGGAGACGGGTAGTCCTCCGGATCTAAGTATAGTAGGCATACTTTTGGTTCATCTGGTACCGGGCAGCCCATTTTATCATTCAAAAACCTAAGGATTTGCTGCCAAAAGCCTTGGATCTTAGGGCAAGCTCACAATAAGTGGAAAAAGGTACCCGGGACAGAAAGACATTTCGGACAGACATCAGGAATCTGGTCTGAATTTATGCAAACGTGTGGTGGTATAGTATGCTCGGTGTAATATATATAATTGGGTTACTCTCTCCCCATATTTTGGGGACACCATTTTGGGGTCTCCAAGGCTACAGCAAACTGATCATCTGTTATGGGTCCCACATCCCCTTCCCAAGTGCTCTTCTTCCCCTGGAATGGATCACTCAACTTTTTCTTTAACAGCAATGCATAGAAGCATGTTATGAGGCCTCTAGGCAGGGGGGATAACAGCATAGGGGGTATAGGAAAATCTTGAAAAACGATTTGATTCACCAAGAATTGCGTATGTAGGGCATGTCTTAGTTGAAGATAATGGAAAAAAATGGGTGTTAGGAATACAGTATTCCCAAGCTAAATCCTGGAATGATTTAAGCGTCGAGTTTTCATATAATTGAAATATGTATATCACCCTCTTTCCCTTCCATACAGAGCCCTCCAGCACTAGAAGTTCCTGCATATTATTATTGTTCCAAAGGGGTGTATATGCGTTTACACCTGATTGGTAATATAGTTCTTTCACCCGTTTCCATATTAAAAGGCATTGCTTAAGAATGAAAGGACCCTGATAGCGGTGGATAGGTCTAAGAGGTGCCGAAAAGAGAAAATGAAAGGGGTGCACATACACCGGGTTCCAAGGTTTGATTACTAGCTCCATAATCCTTAGAAGATCCATTTCCTGCCATCTAACCAAGTGGGAGAGCTGATCTGCCCAGTAATACGTCCGCAGATCAGGGAAGGAAACACCCCCCTGATCCCATGGGTGTTGTAAGACATGTAAGGAGAGACGGGCCCTACCGTTATTCCAAATAAAAGAAAGCAGAATAGAATTTAAAGTCCTAAATCATACATGCCAACTCTCCCGCTTTTGGCGAGGGCTCCCGCTAATGGGGGTCGCCCCTCCCCGCCACCCCGGCAGAGTTGGCGGACCTCCCGCCGCCAGCAGGCAGCGGCGGTTCTTTAACTGACCACGGCGCCAGAGTAGCGCTTGTGCGCTACTCTGTCGCCGCCGGGCCGCTCTTACAGGAGGGTGAAGCAGCCTCAGCGGCCGCTCACCCGCCCGGCGAGTCTCACTGACTTGTGTGGCAGCAGCCGCACAGTCAGTCAGGAGGAGGCAGGAGGGATCGTTCCCCTCCTCCCTTCTCCCCCTGTATGTACAGCTCCGATGTGCGCAGTACATACAGATCAGTGTCGCAGTGGGTGTGACGCGCGGCTGCATTCACTCCCCCTGCGACGCTGAGTCGGTCGGCCGGGAGATGTCCGGAGCTGCAGGGAGCCTGGTGAGGTAAGTGGCTTTTATTATTTTATTTTTATTAGCTATAGGAGGGCTCTACCTGGCTACAAAGGGGGCATCTACCTGGCTACAACAAGGGGGGAAACTACCTGGCTACAACAAGGGGGGAAACTACCTGGCTACATCAAGGGGGGAAACTACCTGGCTACAACAAGGGGGCAACTACCTGGCTACAACAAAGGGGGGCAACTACCTGGCTACAACAAAGGGGGGCAACTACCTGGCTACAACAAAGGGGGGCAACTAGCTGGCTACAACAAAGGGGGGCAACTAGCTGGCAACAACAAAGGGGGGCAACTACCTGGCTACAACAAAGAGGGGCAACTACCAGGCTACAACAAAGGGGGGGGCAACTACTGGCTACAACAAAGAGGGGCAAACTACCTGGGTACAACACAAAAGGGGGCAACTACCTGGCTACAACAAAGGGGGCACTACCTGGCTACAACAAAGGGGGGCAACTACCTGGCTACAACAAAGGGGGGCAACTACCTGGCTACAACAAAGGGGGGCAACTACCTGGCTACAACAAAGGGGGCAACTACCTGGCTACAAAGGGGGCACTACCTGGTTATGTGGGGCTACTACCTGGCTAGAGGGAGCATCTACCTGGCTTTCTTCCAAAGCCGTTATTTACTTAGGTGGAGTGGGTGTGGCTTTTTGAAGGGGCGTGGTACAGCAACAAGATGGGCGTATCCATGCAAGTTTTTTGCCGCGGCGCTTGTAGCGCGCCGCCCTCTTCAATCTTCTGCTTTTCCACTTTCAAAAGTTGGCAACTATGCCCTAAATACAGAGGAATTGAGATATATTGGAGATTGACTACGAATATACAGGATTTTAGGAAAAAGGATCATCTTTACTAAACTAATCCTGGCCATAAATGACAGAGGCAACCTACTCCACCCCTGAATCCTGCTGCGAAGATAGACCAGAATCGGGCGATATTAAGATCATAGAACTCCATTAGGGATCTAGATATAGTGACTCGCAGATAGGTAAATTGAGATGACCACCATAGTGGCAGAACCAAGGCCTGCTGTGGGTGGTCAAAAGAGTCTAAAGGCATCAAATGGGACTTTTCAATATTAACCTGCAGCCCGGAGTATTGGCCAAATGTATTGACAACAATCGGATATTCAGTGGGTTTAGAATCCTAAAACCGCCAAAAATACGATAGTTTTTGCATGCTGTGTAGACATAACCTAAGAGTACCATGCATAATGCCAGTTGTTGGCTGGAGTAGTGTAAAGCATGTCACCATTAGATTGGAGCAGTGGAAAACATGTTCTTTGAGTGAAAAATTATGTTTTGCTGGTAGTGTGATGAATAAATCGGAATTTGGCGATGCCTACAGAATGGTCCCTATAGGAATTCGCAGAGACCACTTTATACTTCGGTAAGAGAAGGGATGATGGTATTGAGGTTTTCTCTTAGTTTGGGTTGGGATTCGTGTTTGAAGTTCAGGGTAGTGATAAAGCTACAGCATACAAAGACATTTTAGACAAATGTCTGGTAACCATTAAAACAAAGAAAAAAAAGAAAAGAAAAATGTGTGTATGTGTAGTGTATATGATATATATTTATATAGATATATACACATGCAAACAGACATACATACAGTGGGGAAAATAAGTTTTTGATACACTGGCGATTTTATAAGTGTTCCCACTTACAAAGAATGGAGAAGTCTGTAATTTATCGTAGGTACACTTCAACTGTGAATTGAAAAAAAAAATTGAGAAAATCATATTGCATGATTTTTAAAGAATTAATTTGCGTTTTATTGCATGACATAAGTATTTGCTTACCTACCAACCAGCAAGAATTCTGGCTCTCGCATACCGGTTAGTTTTTCTTTAAGAAGCCCTAATACTCTGCACTCGTCTGTATTGCACCTGTTTGTACTCCTTACCGGTATATAAGACACTTGTCCATACAATCACACAACAACCTCTCCACCATAGACAAGACCAAAGAGCGGAAACCAGAAAAAATTGTAGACCTGCACAAGACTGGGCTAGAGGACAATAAGCAAGCAACTAGGTAAGAAGGCAACAACTTTTTGTGCAATTATTAGAAAATGTAAGAACACAAGATGACTGTCAATCTTCTTCAGTGTGAGGCTCCATGCAAGATCTCGGCTCATGGGGTAAGGATGATTCTGAGAGAGGTCAGGAATTGGCCCAAAACTACACTGGATTACCTGGTCAATTACTTGAATAGAGCTGGGACTACAGTCTCAAAGGTTACCATTAGTAACGCACTACACCGTCATGGATAAAAATCCTGCAGGGCACGCAAGGTCCCCTGCTCACGCCAGCACATGTCAAAGCCTGTTTGAAGGTTACCAATGACCATCTTGATGATTGGGAGAGCACGGGAGAGGGTCATGTGGTCAGATGAGACCAAAATAGAACTTTTTGGTATCTACTTCACTCGCTGATTATGGAGGAAGAAGGAGGAGAAGTACAACCCTAAGAACACCGTCCCAACCATGAAGCATGGAGGTGGAAACAACATACTTTGGGGGTGCTTCTCTGCAAAGGGAACAGGACAATTGCACCATATCGAAGGGAGGATAGATGGTGCCATTTATCACAAAATTTTGGCTGACAACCTCCTTGCCTCAGTAAAAGTATTGAAGATGAGTCGTGGCTGGAAATTCCAGCAGGACAGTGACCCAAAAAACACAGCCAGGGCAACCAAAGAGTGGCTCTGTAAGAAGCATTTCAAGGTCCTGGAGTGGCCAAACCAGTTTCCAGACTTGCCCCAATCGAAAATGTTTGGGGAGAGCTCAAAATCAATGTAGCCTAACAGCCTGAAAGATCTATAGAAGATCTGTGTAGAGTAGTGGGCCAAAATTCGTGCTGCAGTGTGTGCAAACTTGGTAAAAAACTACAGGAAACGTCTTACCTCTTTAATGGCGAACAAAGGATTCTGTACCAAATATTAAGTTCTGTATTTCTATTGTATCAAACACTTATTTCATGCAAGAAAATACAAATTATAAAAAAATCATACAATGTGATTTTCTGGATTGTTTTTAGATTCGGTCTCTCACAATTGAAGTGTACCTACGATAAAAATTACAGACCTCTCCATTCTTTATAAGTGGGAAAACTTGCAAAATCGCCAGTGTATCAAATGCTTATTTTCCCCACAGTATGTATATATTTGCTTTACTCCACCGTTCCAGTGCTGGGTCTATCTTGGCCTCTTTTTACGTTTTTCTTCCTATGAATAGGGGTGTCCGGTTGACTGCAGCCATCACGTGCCTCTGCTTACATCACTGTTTGGAGCTGATCACTTCTGAATGGTGTTATAAGCAGTGGCACATGACTTGTAGCCAGTCAGAGGCTGCAGCAGTGATGTCAACATTCAGAAGAAGGAGAACATAAATAGAAGATGGGATAGACCCAGTGCTGGATGGAGGAGTATAGGTTAGGTTTTTTTTTTAGAAAAAAAAAATTAGCGGGACTGAGTAGTAGTAAAAAGTACCCTACTTGTTGCCGTCAGAGAGCACACAAGCTCTCTGGTTTGTTAGGCGAGTGATAAAATGAAGAAATGATTATGCATCATATCTCTGGGGTCACCTGAGGCTGTATAGCAGGGGTCTGCAATGTCGGCTCTCCAGCTGTTGGGAAACTACAACTCCCATCATGCATTTATATAATCTATATCAGTGACATGATGGAAGATGTACTGTAGTTTCCTAAGAGCTGGAGATCCGACGTTGCAGACCCCTGCTGTATAGGGAAATTTTGATAGTAGCAGACCAAGATCTTTCTTCCAGCTGTTACTTTTAGGTTTACCTTTCCCTTACACAGAGCGTTAAACTTTTCATGATGTAGTGGAAAGGTAGAAAAAGTACACACGGCATTCACCATTTGGCTTCAAATCTTCTTTTATTTAGCACCTATTCCCGTGGAGGGGCTTACAATGGATGTGCTCCGTTGGTAGCGACAGCTGTTTCGCGCTTCACCCGCGCTTCATCTCGGCCTCACTGGGAATGGCTAATCCACGCCCTTTTAATTCCCATCGTCACGGTCACATGACCTGACAACTCGCAACATGTAACAACTAATCATACATTTAATAATTACGAAACTTCAAAACTTTAAATAGCCTACATACTTTTTAACACTTGCCTATCAAGGGGTAGTCTATAAAACTACAAAAAGGAGGATAGATCGTTACGATCATTTAATCCAGCTCTACCCAGAGCTTCCGTTTTCAATATCCATTTAGCCTCACTCTGAAAGAGTCGTGTATGTCTATCTACCCCATTAGCAGGAGAAAAGATCCTTTGTAAACCTGCAAATCTCAAATGTGATATATCATTGTTGTGTACCTCTTTCATATGTTGAATAAATCTAGGGGCACCTTTGCCCGTTTTTAAGGGAAAATAAATGTTCTCTTATTCTTTTAAATAGTGCCCTTATCGTTTTACCTATATAGAAAAAACCGCACGTGCACCAAATGGTATACACCACAAAATCTGACCTACAAGTTATAAACTGTTTCACTCTCCAAGTAACACTACCCTTTTAAATTCTGAGCTTGTATCCATATATTTGCAAAAAGAACAACTGCTATATTTGATTACCTTGGGGTATATAATTCCCTAACCATGTTTTTCTTGGATATTTTAACCTGTTACTTACTAGTTCGTCTCTCAAATTTCTACTTCTTTTAAAGGAGATTAATGGCATTTGTTCTGTTTTATCTTTTAGTTGTGCATCACTTTGCAAAATATGCCAATGTCTCCTTATGGTACTTCTGATCAGGTTCCCTAAAGGACTATATTGAAACGAGAAAATACTATGATTCATCTGTTTTGATTTACATTTATTTTTCAACAAGTCCTTTCTATTTTTATCTAACGCTCTCTGAAAGCTGCGTGTAATATTGGACTCTGTATATCCTCTGTATATACTTTCTGAAAATCTAACCCTATCCCTACATTTGACGGTCATTTACTTCCTGATTTAGGGAAGGGTACTTGGCGTGAACTCCCGAACGAAGCCTGCGCTATACACAGTGGGGGCCAGCTCTTAATTACAGCACCTGCCGTTTGCAGCTGTGATCAGAGTAGCTCAAATCCTAGTCGATTAAGTAGTTAGATGCTGCAGTCAATACAATGGCGTCTTCTACCCTGTTTACCCGAAAATAAGACCCTGTCTTATATTAATTTTTGCTCCTAAAGACGAGCTAAGACTTATTTTTAGGGGATGTTTTATATTTCTATGAACAATAATTCACATTTATTGTTGAACAAAACATCAACATGTATTAATATACTGTAGTGATTTCATCAAAAACAGCATAAGCAGCCAAACTATTAATTTCATAAAAAAATGCACTAGGTTTTATTTTCAGGGGATGTCTTATTTTCGGGGAAACAGGGTAGCAGATTATACAGAAGGCATCCTGATCTCCCCTCTCTGACACAACACATTTTTTTAAATGTAAGAACTTACAGGATAAAAACTTTTTCTATCATTAATCACAGTCTGCGTGGATTTCAGGCGCATGCTTGACTAAATTTGTTCTTCCCAGCTTTGATAGAAACCAGGTCCTGGACACTGTATTTAATAGATAAATGTAGTCTTTTTTCCATTTGGGATAAAGTCTAAAAAACATCACTACCCATTCAGTCTTGTTCTGTTTTACATATTTCCATATTCTGTAAATGGTGTGGAGTTTTGTTATGAATAGTAGCAAAAAGTGGCAATGCACTGTGTATCATAACTTGCAAATACCATTCAAATGTTGATTTACATAACTTTACAATCTTCTGCCAGTCCAACCAACAATCAGCAGAGTTCTACTGCTCCACAGTAGAAAAACTATGGACATCATTTATCAAGACTGCCTAAAAATAAGACTGTCTTTGTTGCCCGCAGCAACCAATCAGAGCAGTATTAGAAATGAAAACTGAGTTCTGGTTGCTAAAGGCAACAAGGACAGTCTTACTGTTAGACAGTTTTGATAATAAAATATATTGAATAATTTACCTCTTTTATTACTGGCAAAAAGTGTATTTTTTTTAGTTCGCTTCAGAGTTTTTGCAAGTAAAAACCCATTACCTTCCTTTTCTGAATGGGTGTAATTAGGCAACTGGTGACTAGCCTGTCCTTAAATGGTTCTGGTCCATCTGTACACCACTTCTTGTTTTTTTTGGTACATACATAGTACAATTATGTATTCGGACATCTGAAAAGCTGCGCAACTACATGATAAAAATTCACAACAAGAGAATAACAGAGGAGGACATACAAGCTATAAAGTCATCACTGTAGATGCAAAAAGAGGAGTTGACATATACTACCAGAAACTTCAGGATATGCTTATCGATAACAAACCAAAAAGGCTCCATTGATACAGCCACAAGTACCAGCTAAGTTCACTAGAGCTGTGTTGTGAACCTTTCCTCCTATGAGCCAAACACGAATTGTCAGTTCTCTCGGAAAGTCTCTCCTGCCCCTCAGAACATCCCGACAGCATCAAACTCTGCAAAGATATGGAGGAGTTTTTCAGAAATGGAAGAGGGAATATTTCTATGACATAGGCCTTCCTTACAGCACTGATTCAGAAATAGAACAACTGATAAAGAAGCCCATCTAAAAATCTGCCTGGAAACTACAACCTGGAAGTAACTAAACACTTGATAAATACATTGACTGCTTCAGAAGCAAAGCATAATCCGAAATCCTGGAGAAACAAAAGAGACAGGATCATAACCCAACGTGCATACAATTGAAAATATGTGGCGGGTCCGTACCACCCGGGGAGGAGTGCAGCTCGGGACCTTGTGCCGCCCAGGATGGACAGCCCCCACTGTCTCCTAGCTACTCCAGTGGAGTGATGAGTATCATTATTTAATAACCCTGAAGAATTTATATTACTTGCACTGCAAAGACTTCCATGTAAGCAGTTTTGTGTCTGCTTAACATTGCTTTCTGGAGCTGTGTACACATACCTTATGTGCCAGATAATAAAAAGTAAGGCTTTTGGTGTGGTCCATGGACATTCAAGCTAGAAATGCCCTTATACCATTTATTGGAAAGCTAAACACTGTTTCGTACTTACTTTAGACCCTCAATTTCATATTTGTACACTAACTGCTATGAAATCTCATATTTTATGGTGTTAATCATGGAGAGGGTCCAGTTACTAAATTTGAGTGGAAATACATTATTTTTTCTAATCCTATAAATACAGTCAAATCACATTATTATGACCACCATCTAATATCCAGAGTAACCATGTGTGCAGCAGGGACAGCAGCTAGACTGGTTGGGAGTGACTCCGTAAGGTCCTGGCAAGTTGTAGCAGGTATGCAGAGCCATGCTAAACCCCAAGTAGAAGGATGGCCAGCAACTTCGGTAGAAATGCAAATAGTCGCCTTTATTGGTAAAAGCAAGTGGAGACATCAAAGCCAAAACATGGTGGCTGCAGACGCTGACGCGTTTCAGGTTTCACATAACCCTTAGTCGTAGCAAAAAAGCCTTATGAGTAACACACATTTCTATACCATGTAAGAAAAAACTCACCTGTGTGAAGGACATTCCGGCCGATGCGCTCCCCAGCCACGCATGCACCGTTCCCACTTCCGGGACGCCGAGCCGCATGTGTCGGAACCCGGCCCACCACGGAGCGACACCCACAATAGGTGGGGCCGCTGACATAGGAGCCGAGGTCCAACACCCACAGCCCCGCCCACCAGAGCAGGGACACGCACACAAAGCAGAATGGGAAAGTACATCGCACCGATATCCCACACAGGGGAGAAAACAAGTGACACTAAAATGACAAATCCATGAAAACAAAAACAAAATGGGCTGCAAGCAGGAATAATAATGATAGTAACGACCAGAATACATAATGTGATAAAAGAGTAAGTAACAAACCCAGCGTTCAATAATGAAACATTATTTCACTACGCAAATTTAAACCTGTGGAAACAGTGGTATTCAAGTGATCTATCCAAAAGTCCTTCAGATCTTTTAATTTACTCATCAAGTTACCCCCACGTTTACCCAAAGTGACTCTTTCTATTGCAAAAGTTTTAAAGCTCTGTGTGTTGGAATTATGGGCCTTTATAAAATGCTGGGATGCACGAGACAATGTGCGGCCAGTCGGATTTTTTATCCCATTTAGGTGTTCTTGAATACGAACCCTAAATTTACGTGAGGTACATCCAACGTAATTCAGGTTGCACATATCACATTGGATTATATAAACAACCGACATCGTGTTGCAGTTAATATATTGTCTAATTGGGTAATTTTTTCTACCATCTGAGAAATGATGAGTGGGGAGTGCATAATTGCACGTTTTGCAGGGGTGGCCCCCAGATTTGAAAAAAAAAACCCTATTACGGAGCCACATAGGTTGAATGGGCTTAAATATTATCAAGTTAGGCGAAACCACATTACCAATATTCTTAGAGCGTCTACTGACCACCTGACAACCGTCTTTTAAAATGTTTGCTAGAATACGATCTTGCTTTAAGACTGGCAAATGTTTACGAATAAGCCTCTTAATTTGATTAAAGCTTACGTTGTAATCCAGAACCATAGAACACTTCTATTCTTAGAAGTGGCCTTCTTACGTGATTGTAATAAGTTGGTTCTTGGTATACGTTCTACTTTAGATAACGCACGATTTAGTACCCAGTTGGGATATCCCCTCGCTAATAGCTGTTGGCAGATCTGATTGGACTCTTTAATATTCAGCCATGCTGACTGTACATCCCACAGCTCCTGGAGGGTGCGTCGGGGAGGAACCACAGAGCATCATGGTGTTCTCACAGATGCTTATTTGGTTTAAGTCTAAGGATTTAGGGGACCAGGGTAATACTTGGAATTCTTGGTCATGCTCTTCCAAACAGTGACAGACATTTCTAGCCATGTGACATGTCTCATTGTCTTGCTGGAAAATCATATTAGCCCCAAGGTAGGCTATCAGCATGTATGGGTATATGTGGTTTTCAAGGATGGATTCACACCCAAATCATTTGCAAGTACTTTCCACATGGATGAGTGGGCCCAAGGAATGCCATAAAAACATTCTCGGACCATAATGCTGCCACCACCAGCTTGCCTTCTTCCAGCAATGGTTTCAGGGTATTTTGTTCACTGATGTTTCTTGCCAAACACGCCAACATCCATCCGTTTCATGAAGCGGATAACCTGAGAAGGCAACTATTTCCCAATCACTGGAGGTCCAGTTATAATACTGTCATGAAAATTTAAGCCTTTTCTGCTGATGTAACTTGCTTAACAGAGGTGTAGTGACCATCTGTTTGTTTCGGAGCCCCATGGGAACATTTAACAAACTGTGCAATTTCAGAAATACTGTCACTCTTGGCCCACAAAGCCAATAATTATTATTATTTTTATTTTTATTTTTTTACCCCTTTTACCTATGGCATCAACAAGGTATACGTGTGTAGACAGCCTATCACACACCTTATATTATAGACTCCTATTATTTCAAGAGGTTTCCAAGGAGCTGATAAGCTTTTGGGAGACCTTAACAAAGAAATTGGACTTTTTCAGACAAAAGCTAATTTAATTTTTCCACCTGTTCCATATCCTTTTTGATGTTCTTATCGTTCAATTCTGTATTGTTTATATATGTTTACAAAGCATAAATTTGTTCTTTTATTTAATGGGGTGTACATTTTGTTGAGTGCCAATTACTGTATATGTCTTTGTTTTATCAGTCATGGTGGAACAGGATGTCTAATCGTTTCCGTAAGCTGAAGTTGACTCAAACACTCAGACATGGGTTCTCCTCCAACCGTCTTGTGCCTTTGACTGAAAATGCTAGTGCATCTCTGGACTCTATGATTAGAACTCCTTCTCAGACAGATGTAAGCAATCCACGAAGACCAGAGTCTGCTACAGCTTGGACAACGTCCTCCAAAGACAGTGGTGAGGAGATGCACATAAAACCACTCAACCAGTTAGCATACATTTTTCATACTATGTGTTGTATCACATTTTTCTAATAATGGGACAGTGAGACCAACACTAAAAGGTCCTACTGCCATCTCTACTCACATTTAACTCACACCTCAGCCTGAGCCCATTTTTCCTAAATCCAAAGATGGAAATTCGTCTACAATTATCCATTACTGGTAATAAATATGGTTAAATTTAGAAATATATATGGAAGAGCTCTTTCAATAACTAATGTTAATTTCTTACCCTGGGTTCGATTTATACATGTAGGAGCTGTCAAGAAAGGGATTTATACCCAACATACTTTCCCAAAAGTAAACAGATTATGAACAGTAACCAATTTTAAAGGGGACCTTCTGGTTCTAAGAGAACAAAAATATGACCATAGATGAAATGATATATATTATAAAAAAATTAAAAAAAAATTGGACAAAGGTTTTACCTTCAATTTAGCAGAAAAAAAAAATTGGTGACATTTTTTTCTTCTATGTACATTTGTGAAGGGAAAGCTTATTCTCCACAGCATCTGATTGGTAAATTTAGTGGTGTACTTTCTACTAAAGAAGGAAATGGCTACTTGTAAAGGGTTAGTTTAAGTCTCGCCCTACATACACACAGGGCCAAGAACAGCTACACCTTATGACCAGAAAGCTGTGACCGGGTTCACCTATTGTTTTTGTTTCTAGTCGCCTCCTAATATTCCGTAATACACAGGATCCTGCTAATTTTATAATATCCTGCATGGATTAAGATATCAGTACAGATCTTCCTTGTGTTTACATACTGCACAATTACATTTACACTTATTCCCCACAGTGGACTCCTAGTTTAGAAGGAGGAAGTCTTACAAAGCTGCCAAAATAGTTATCTATCACAGCTACCTTTTGAAAAGCCTGATATATGTTGATGTCTGTCTTGATTCACTAAATTGGAGAGGAAATACTTCACAAGGTTTCCCAGGAGTAGAACCTCTTTATATTTGGATGGCCCCAATAAAGAAAATGGATATGTTCTCTATTTTAGACAAAAAAAAAAACAACAGTTCAGTTTTTTCTATTTTTGCTGGTTTGGCAAAACAAAAACAAAACTTGGCACCCTGCTATCTGGTAAATATCAGTTGCAATACATCTTGTCACCTTCCCAACTCCTCACTTCCACACACCTTTGTCTCCACCTGGCTTTACCTCTTAATACCCTCCAAAATCTTTCAGTCCAGATGGCCTGCCCTTGGTTTGCCATCTATGCTGTGCTCACCTACATATTTAAGTGGGTTCTTCTATGTGTCTCCTCGAAAGTGAAGCTAATCTTAGGAAACATTCTACAATAACGTTACAGGTTAGGGCTTATGAACGTACCATTCCGTGGTGTTAAGGGATCATAACTGATAATGATTTTACTGTGGACCTAAAAAAAAAAAATTGGCTTCACAGGTAAAACTCTCTAACCCATTATCTGTTTTTCATTCCAGGACTGGGAACGACAAAAACTGAGAATGATGATTTACTACTCGCTACTATGGTATACTTTAATAAATTCTTATACTATGTTGTGCATGTAATTTAAAGGGTATTTTTTGCTTTTGACAGTGCCAATTTTTTAGAAGGGTGTGGAGAAAATAAGCAGTAAGTGTTTGATATCTTTGCACATCAATAGATTGACTGTATAATACAGGACTTGACTTGCTTCAAGAACAAGAGACACTGTATATAGCCCCTCGCACTCTGGTCAACCAAATATGATGCTGAACATTGGACCTCGCTCTATAAATTCCCTTAAACATTTCCTCAAAGGGCATATGCATTTTTTAATTGAGCCACACCCTCTTTGGTGAACATACAACTTCAATTCCAAAAAAGTTGGGACACTAAACAAATTGTGAATAAAAACTGAATGCAATGATGTGGAGGTGCCAACATCTAATATGCAGAATAGAACACAAATCACAGATCAAAAGTTTAAACTGAGAGAATGTATCATTTTAAGTGACAAATATGTTGTTTCAACATTTCATTACGTCAACAAATTCCCAAAAAGTTGGGACCATGCCGTTTTTACCACTGTGTGGCATCCCCCCTTCTTCTTAGAACAGTCAACAGACGTCTGGGGACAGAGGAGACCAGTTTCTCAAGTTTAGAAAGCGGAATGCTCTCCCATTCATGTCTAATACAGGCCTCTAACTGTTCAATCATCTTGGGCCTCCTTGTCGCACCTTCCTCTTTATGATGCGCCAAATGTTCTCTATAGGTGAAAGATCTGGACTGCAGGCGGCCATTTCAGTACCCGGATCCTTCTCCTACGTAGCCATGATGTTGTGATTGCTGCAGAATGTGGTCTGGCATTATGTTGTTGAAAAATGCAGGGTCTTCCCTGAAAGAGATGCGTCTAGATGGGAGCATATGTTGTTCTAGAACCTGAACATAGCTCTCTGCATCAATGGTGCCTTTCCAGACATGCCAGCTGCCCATGCCACAAGCACTCATGCAACCCCATACCATCAGTGATGCAGGTTTCTGAACGGTGCGTTGATAACAACTTGGGTTGTCCTTGTCCTCTCTGGTCCGGATGACATGGCGTTCCACTGTTCCATACAGAACTTCAAATCGGTACTCCTCTGACCACAGAACAGTTTTCCATTTTGCCACACTCCATTTTAAATGACCCCTGGCCCAGTGCAAACGGCTGAGCTTGTGGAGCTTGCTTAGAAATGGCTTCCTCTTTGCACTGTATAGTTTCAGCTGGCAACGGCGGATGGCACGGTGGATTGTGTTCACTGACAATGCTTTCTGGAAGTATTCCTGAGCCCATTCTGTGACTTCCTTGACAGTGGCATTCCTGTTTGAGGTGCAGTGACGTTTAATGGCACGGAGATCACGAGCATCCAGTAAAGTTTAATGGCCTTGACCCTTACGCACAGCGATTGTTCCAGATTCTCTGAATCTTTTGATGATGTTATGTATGGTTGATGATGATAACTTTAAAGTCTTTGCTATTTTACGCTGGGTAACACCATCTTGGTATTTCTTTACTATCTTTATTCGCTACAATGGTGGAATTGTTGATCCTCTTACCATCTTGGCTTCAGAGAGACACTGACACTCTGAGGAGCTCTTTTTATACCCAATCATGTTGGCAATTCACCTAATTAGTGTTGATTGGTCTTCCAGCTGTTCGTTATATGCTCAATGTCATTTTTCCAGCCACTTATTGCTACTTGTCCCAATTTTTTGGGCATTTGTAGACACTGTGAAATTTAGAATCAACATATTTTTCCTTTCAAATGTTACATTTACTCAGATTAAACTTTTGATCTGTCATCTATGTTCTATTCTGAATAAACTATTAGATGTTGGCACCTCCACATCATTGCATTCAGTTTTTATTCACAATTTGTTTAGTGTACCAACTTTTTTGGAATTGAGGCTGTCGACAAAGGCCGTGTTCACACGGCTTATTCAAGCCGTATTTGCGGGACGGATCCCGCCCGCAATACGGCTTGAAAAAGGGGCGGGGGCCCGGCGGGGGAGCTGCCTGCCGGCCCCATAGACAACGCATTATTTACGGCGCGTACGCGCCGTAAATAATGAGCATGTCACTTTCACTCCCTGCGGCGGATTCGCCGAGCGGGGAGGAGCGACGGAATCCACAGTTCTCTATGAGAACTGTGGATTACCGTAATCGGGGACAGATTGGAGCCGTACTGAAGCGCAAACCTGGCGCGCAGTATGGCTCGAATCCGCGGCGAAATAAGCCGTGTGAACATGGCCTTACTTTTCAGGTGTTATGCCAGCCTCTCGTTCGAGCAGAGAATGTTCAGAACACCACTGCTTGGGAATTGAGCTAAGGAGAGAGATGGGATTGAAAATGATGGGAATTCAAAGAACACCAACAACTGTGTCATCCACAACAGTGTATCTTTTTTTGGTTGCTATAGTTAATCAGCCTGTTTGTTGTAGCTGGTACCATTTTATTTTTGTCATTTGTGTCATTTTTGGTTTTTAATGTTATAATATGTGTTGTGGGTCACACCTGGCCTGGTGCTTATTATACTGTGTAGTGTTAGGCCATGTTCACACGGCTTAAAATGGGCCGTATTTCGGTCCGTAATTACACGTCGAAGTGCGCCAATTACGGGCCGAAAACGGCCCACTCATTACGGTAATTCACAGTTCTCATAGAGAACTATGGATTACGTCTCCTCTCCCCGCCCGGTGGGGAGATAATTGACATGTCACTTTCTAGCGGCGTATACGCGCCGCTAGCAGTGATTGTCTTTGGGCCGGCGAAGTGCCGGCCCCCTGCTTACTCCCCCGCTCCCAACCCGCCCCCCTCCACACCGCGTAAATGCGGGGCGAAATTACGCCCTGCAAATACACCCTGTGAACATAGCCTTAGAGACATTTATCATAAACTAATCAACATTTTCAATTCGTAAAAATTTTACAGGCAGATATTTAGTTTTTACTTAATGCTGAGAAGCATTTTGACTCTTTTATATTTATATATCTCCCCTTGGCGCTCTAATTTAAGCAAAAGGGGTGCTGGAACTTAAAGGGAACCCATCACAATGATAATGCTAGCTGAACTGAAATAAAAAAACAAAAAAAAAACAACAGCACAAAATCTAGATAGAAGAAGGGGGATACAAAGCTTCCGACCACTGAATCCATGGGGTAAAGGAGTACATCCAAAATCCAAAAGAGAATCCGAATCAATAGGGTTGTGAAAAAATGGAAAAACTTTATTCCTCCATAAGTGCAATGTATCGACCCACAAAGGTCTTTATCAAGCTTGACAAAGACCTATTTATGGGTCGAAACGTTAAAGCTATCTGATCTGTAGGGAGCATGTTAGAGCAAGAGGAGCTGAGCAGATTGATATCTAGTTTTGTGGGGAAAGTTTTTCAGTAGAGGCTGTAATTTAATCACTTACATTTCTGCGTATTCGAGATTTAAGGGTCCAGTAGGCGGGCTTATCAGTGATTGACAGCTATCTCATATGCACATTCATATGAAAAAGGCTGTCGGACACTGGACCTTCTTAACCTAGGATAAGCAGAAATTTAACTAAATAAGTTACAGTTCTACACAGTCTTTATCAACAAAACCATGTAAAGCTGCCCAGAACTTCCTGTTCTGTATGTGCTTGAAAATCAAATAGCATGTTCAATATGACAAGTTTCCTTTAACAATAAGTTCGCTTATAAATGATTTGTTACAGAAATGTATGTGACTGTTAGATTCATGAGAAGGGGGCTTGTGGAAATCCATGCAACTTCTGCAGAAAAAACGTCATAAAGGTGTATGGAACTGATTTAGTGTTGCATAAATATGTACAATAAATCTACTGTGTGTGAATTTTCCCATATGAGGATCTCGCAAAAGTTTAAAATTTGGACATTAAAGAAATGACTGCTTTCAGATGGACATAATGAAGCCAGATATCTTTTTTTTTTTTTTTTGTATTAAAACGGCAATACTCAAATGAACTTAGCTATACATAGTGTAATTGACCATATAAGGTTAAAATGATAAACATAAATTAGATACTAAAATGAAGCACATAACTTTCATCTGAAAACAGCCTTTAAGGGTTTTCCCTACTAACTTTTTTCACACAGCCTACTGTTCATCGCTGCTAGGCTCCCACTTTCTGTGGAGGTTGTAGGTGGTTCTGCAGCATTGATTGACATTCAGCTCTGCTAGCTCCCATTCCTAGCTGTGCCTGTTAAATGGAACACTGTTGATGAAACGGTTGTAAAAAAAAACAATGGCACTGATGAAGTAGGATGTCTGGTTAGAAATGTGAGATAGCAGAGCTGTATTTGTGAAAGGAAGTGAACATACTCTAGCAAAGATAAGTTCAGAGAATGACAAGCAGCTCTGTCCTGCTGATATGTCACAGCAGTAGCTGACTTCACCGTCCCATCTAGGGCTGCTAGAGCAGAAAAAGGTGGTCGGTTATTAGAAAATGTATGTAAACAAGCAGGAAATAAGAACTGTTCTAAGTTTGAAATAAAGCAGAATCAGAACAGCGTTGTATTTGATAATAGTCTTTATTTACATTTGCTTACATGTTTAAAGCTAATCAATGAGATGGGAATACCCCTTTAATCATTGAAGCGAACTATTAAGTGAAAAACAAGTAATTCTGGAACTCTTTTTCTTGTCTTAAAGCTAAAGAATGGCGCTCCTTTTGCTAAACTCCCCAATGACAAACTGAAGGCTGTCATACCTCCCTTTTTGCCTCCATCAAACTTTGAGCTGTGGAATTCCGATCGCTCTAGGATCAGTAAGGATGGAAAACTGGAGCAGACTCGAGCTTCAATGGCCAGGCTTTCAAAACCCAGCTTTAACAGCAGTGGAAATTCTGATATTGTAAGTTTAAGCACCCCAAAAAAGGGAAATAATTGAAGGCATCAGTATTTCAATGACTATTATTTCCCTCCAAGCGTGACTTGTACAGCTCAGATGCTGTCCTCACCAAGAGAAAGTTTGCTCCTGCTCAGATTTATAGCTAGTAATAAGGGTGCTGTAGGTTACTATTTAAAAATTGACTTATAGGGAATTATTTTGGGCTTATCCTGTTAGAGGGGTATTCCAGTTTACCAAATTTGACTCCTTTTGTGGTACAAAGTAAAAATTCATTCATTGTAAAGTAATTAAATATTTTCAGTAGTTTTCCACATAGCCAAGGGATAACACCTGTAGTTCAGTTTCACCTTTATGGTAAGGCATGCTCAAGTCCAGCACTAGCAGGGTGAGCTATGTGGCTAGAAAGAAGCAGGTGATGGGAGAGGATGTAACTAGGAACTAATGTGAGTGGCTCATCACTGAGGAAGTATAAAATGACATGCACAAGGGGGTGAAGAATTGCTTTCTAGCAGCCAGGAAAATACAGGGGAGAAATATTCAATAGATGTCAGCAATGCATGATGGGAACTGTAGTCTACTACCCAAACAAGCTGGTGCAGAAGTCATGCCCCATCTGGTGTGGTGGGGGGGACCGGGTGCAGTGTGACCACATATGTCAATTACACATGTTTGGATGTGGTTTGTTTTACTTGTTGTTTGTGTGATCTGCAGCCTCCCCCAAGTTTTAATTCCCTTTAGTGTAAAAAATTTTCTAGCTTTTTTTTTCTTTGGTTAAAAACCCTTTTGTAATGCGTATCTTAAACACCTCAAAATTCCCTTTTTTGTTTTAAAATATGTATGAAAATTTAGCCCGTGTAATGATTAGATTAAAAAGCCCCACTTCGTTTTTGGGTATCTGTTTAGTGGGTTATGATTGTTTTTAAAAAAGTTTCTCATCAATATCATTGGGGGACCAGCACCTTTGGGGTTGTACCTATCCTGGAGGCTGAAATGGAGGAAAAACCCTAAAATGTTGGCCCCCTGTGGGTTTATCCCTCCTACTGATGCCAGGCTCCTTCGTTTTAGTCTACTGTCCGTGGAGGTGTGCTGCCCGCAGTCTGGAAAATTTTTATTTTGTTCTTTCCTTCTGGAGCTGTGAGTTTTCTTATTGCAAGGGGGTCATCATGTGGGGTCACTTTGACAGTAATCCCCCTGAGGGCATAGGAAACAAGCAGGCTTCCTTTGCGTGGTCACCCAATCCCAATTATCTCCCCCGGTTTATGTTTGATTTGGTAAACCCCCCTCTGGTGCGAGGTTGCAAAAGGGGTGTTAAAAAGTATGCCCCCAATAATGCGTTGGTTGTACTCCATTTTCCCCCCCCATGGGGGCGTTTTTGGGGTTTTTTTTAAGTGCCTCGCCACCGATGCTGTGTAGTTTGCGTTTTTCCCTTTGCCCCATTTTGGGCGTGCCGTCTTTGCCTTTTGGTTTCTGTCAGCCTGGGGGGAGATGACAGCTCTCAAATATGGAAACCCTTCGGAGGTTCGAGCTGTGAAAATCCCCACCCCTTCATCTCACACAGAATGTGATGTCACCCGTCTTTAGTGAGGGGAAAAAA